>VZZY01020909.1:61804-98690 GCA_013400335.1 Eurystomus gularis
AGAAGGAGAAGGAGAAGGAGAAGGAGAAGGAGAAGGAGAAGGAGAAGGAGAAGGAGAAGGAGAAGGAGAAGGAGAAGGAGAGCTTAGGGCAGTTTCAATCTCAACAGAAATATTTCACAAATATCAACAGATTATCTAAAACTGTCAGGAATAACAGCAGCTGCAGCAATAGAAGTTATTCCTTATTTATTTGTGGACTCATCACCATTGACTGTTGCAGCCACAAGTATTCAAGAACTACTGATCGATGGATTGTCCCTTAAATAAGTGCAACTACAGCACTTTGGACATGGACAGGAAAGAACTGTCACACACCTTGACCTGGTCTTTGGTTCCCAAGTACAGCAAGAAGCCTAACTTCCTTCACAGAGTAATTGAAAGGAATCAGAAATGTCATATTATACAGAGAGCAAGCCAACTGCTGAAAACTACTGACAGGCTACCTGTCTCTAGCTGTACAGCAAGGTCCTGCAAGACAGTTTACATTGAGGGTTAACCATCCAAAGAAGCATTATAATACTGCTGCCATCTGTTTATACAACTTCTTCTATCTTTAAGGGTCTCAAAGCACTTAAATGGTATTATAACTTTGCTGAGGAGAGCTACTGAAAACATTAATGGCGAATATTATGCTATACAAGAATAAGGAAAAGAAGCAGATTTTAGGAGTATCCCAAATACACCCATTCTAATGGTCACTGACATAAGATTTTTAAACAGGAGACAGAACAGACCAGACCTTGAGTTTTAAGATGTTATTCAAAACCCACAGGAAACGCATGGGGGTTCCCACTCACCCTGAGACCCATTGGAAGTGTAACGTGACACCTTTAAATCAATGACAGTGAACCTTCAAACAACAATTTAAAAAAGAAGCATGCAGATCTAAGACACACAATGGCACTGAAAGTAGGTTTCAATTCTGGAATTGTATCTGCTATAAACAAACATACCCTAGTCTGCAGAGAGTTCCAGGAAAAAGAGAACAAGGTGGACAAATGTGAATCATTTAGTGTTTAAATGGAAATAAACAACAATAAGTAATTGATGGTCAGATTCTGATGCGCTTACTCATACTTTACACTATTCTCTCCATGTAAAGTCTGATTCAATAGGAGTATTTGCCAAATAAGGTGTTATTCGGTGTAAGAGCATCAAAACTCATTCTGAAAAACAAAATTATGCATAAGATGCTTAAACTGCTAATAAGGCAGCCCTACTCCAACAAACACTGAACATTCCCTTATCCCATTGACTTCCCCCTGCATGGGAGCTGGCAATCTACCAGAAGTATCCTGACACACAGGATCAGGCAGCACCTAAGAAAAGAGCAGGAAAGTCAAGTAAATGACTTTGAACCTGTGAACCCAATTCTGTGTAAATCCTGTGTTGACATGACTGAGCATGGAAAGAAACAGAGTCACTGGTGCTTCTTTGCACCAACTGAAGGCCAGACCTAAAGATTTGTGTGTTTTTGTTTCCAGATACTACATACATTTGTATGGAAGGTTGAATATAGAGCCTGTTCTCTTCAGACTCATCTATAAAAGTGGACTCAGTTCACTGTTTAGATTTCTAAACACCTTTACCTGGAGCATTTTTCTCCTTTGGAACTTGCCCCCTACTTTTGCTTAATCTATCTAGAGGTTTTATCATTGCATTCTTCGATAATCCTCTATGGAACAGCTACCATGCACGGAGAATTCAGAAAAGCAGGAACAGCGTTGCTGCCCTGTATATCCCGTGCCAGAATCAGAATGGCAGCTCTGTATCTGTGAGGCCTGGAATGAGTAACGCTGGCTTGCCATTTAAGACAGAAACATTAACACCTCCAAGCAAGTGCTTCCTCCATCCACCCAGCTCCTTGGATGGGTGAAATAACTCAAGAAGAGTTTGTTTCCTACAATTACAGAGCTCTATCTGATATTGCAGGTGCACAGCACAAATTAAATTCAATGAGATTTCTGAATATTCAGCAACTGAAGGTTTGGGAACCTAAATATTAACCTTTCTCATTAACAATCTTATCCAATATGTTGCACCATAGTAGGCTAAAACACTGGGCCTGGGCCTGCAACATGAATCCTGTCATCCTTATTATTTTATTTAAGCTAACAGAACTATTTGTGCAAATAAATGTTGCAAGGGTGGGTACTCAGCACATTTTCTTTTCCAGCATCCCAAGGCTGGCACAGACTGAGTTACCCAGCATGAACCTGAGATCACCTATACCATTTCCCTGGAACTGCACCTGTGGCTTCATGGCCCTTAACTGCTTTGACAATACAAATTAACCTACAGCTTCTGAAACATGACTCAAACATCCTTCAGTATGAGCAAAATCTGGTGTGTGACACAACTGGCTCGCCTTTATTTTATTATCTTTATTACCACTCCCAGATTTTGGAGAGTTTTGTGTCTTTCAACACATTTCTTTAGCACCTCTCATAGCCTTCAATCTTCCTGCATTTTCTACCTTTGAACCACTAGCAAACAGCAAGAAAACCTACATAAACAAATGGGTTCACACAGGATACAAGAAAATCCATACAGCTAGCTTAAGTTTAATATTCTTCAACTCTTTTCCTCCTTCCTCTACCCTTGCCCCTGCCCCCCAGGGGAGGTGGGAGGAATGGTTTAAATCAATAACCAAAGGCTTCAATTTTACAAACCCTTGAGCCATTAGAGCTCCGAGCCCTTGATACACCCGTCATAACCTCCCCCCACCCCTGCACACACACGTACACACCCGCACATAACACACATATAAAAGAAATACTCCCAGGCTGGCATTAACAATGTTCATTCAGTGCTCTTTACTTAAAGGAAGAAAACAATTAAGTGAAACCTTGAAGTAATCTCATTCTGCCTATTTAGCCTCTTCATCCCTCAATGTGTGGTTAGTAAGTGTTGCAATCAGGGGCTAAGGCCTGCTATCATTCGGCCTTAATTAAAAAAGACACAAGCAGTGGAGCTGTGAATTAGAAATGTAACAACGTACTACCCCTGATTAATTCGAGGCTCATGTTGGATTAATAACTCCAAACAAAGAACAAAAGGAAATTGTTATGCGAATTGCAGTCCTCCCAGGCCAGACAAAGGTCAAATCACAGGATTTCAATTTCATCCGGAGTCGCTTAATCAACTCCCTCGGAAGGAAGACCATATGCAGTCCTGAAAGCTACCCATTGTAGTCGTGTTGTCACTGGACCTGAGAGACGGCACAGAGATAATCCCAACTATTCCCCATCTTTTCTCCTTCTTGGCTGTCTCTTTTCTCTTTTCTTTCTCAGTTTCTTTCTTCTTTGTTCCTTTTTTTTTTTTCTCTTAAATATGACAAAACCCCTTCATTAGGGCTAATGATTAAGGAATAAGGACTTTATCTGTCAGAAAGTGGCTTTTGTGGCTGCTGCCCTGGGGAAGCACCCCAGCTCTCACTGCCCATGCAGCTGCAGAGGCAGCTCCTTATTTTGAGGGGGGTCTTCTCCAGCAGCAGAAGCCACACACTGCTATGCTTCGGCATCCTGCAGTCACAGCACTTGCGGGAGGGAGGCAAGTAGAATAGGATGCGTCACACACATTCAATGCACTGCCTACATCTTAATACAGAGGGTCTTGTGGGTACGTTAGCTGCAGAAGAAGGATATTACTGCCCTGAAGACCTATCTCTGACTGAAATTAAGCCACAGAGAATCACGCATTTTCTTGCTGTTCACCCCCCTATGCAATGACGGCACAGAGCAGCCCTCCGTTTTCATGGTCTAACATACACTGTCCCTCCAGTGAGCAGACACAGGGCATATTCCCTGCTCCCATCGAACATGGCTTCTTAAGTAGCTTGCGTGGCAGGGCATTTTATATGAACTGCACTGTTCATCCTATACAAAGAAAAAAGGAAAGCCCAGGTCTGCCTAGGTACCTCACACCTCATGCCCAAGAGCAAATACAAAAACCAATAGAAATGGAAAAGGAGCAAGGAAGAAGCTTTGGTGTGGTGACCTGTAACACAGAGTTCATTCTTGCCCTCACTGCCTTCCTGAAGGGCTCCACTCATCAACCCAGTCATGCCAGTTTGCCACACAGCTGCCTGCAGCTGGCCCAGCCTGGATGGTGCAGGTAGTAGTCTCTTCCTCAGCCAGATATCTGGTGTTTAAACACAACATTTCAAAAGGCATGCTGGAATTTATCAGTTTTATATATATTCTGTAACAGCAACACAGTTCAGGACCAAATTTACTCTCTTTGGGAATCAGCTCCAGCAAGGGGCCAAGAGGCGACAACACTTCCCACCTTGATGTAGACCTCTTGCTTAACTCAAACAAATTTATCCGATTTACATGGAAATGAGATACAAAATTTAAGAAACAGTCCTCATTTGCTCTCAAATTGTGGTCCCAGCCATATTCTATGTATGCATTTGTTACTGTAGGATTGCTGACAAATGCACCATGGCTCTCTGACTTGATTTTGCCAAAAGAGATGCCTTAAAGCCCAATAAAGCTACCAAAAATCTGGTACTGATAAGCTGGTACTGCATCAGTAGTTTTAAAACCTGAATGCACCAGTAAGTAAGGATTCACATATTAAAACACCTTGGGAAATGCAGATGTAGATTCTGTAGAAGCCTCTTACCTGTGTCAGGTGCTGGGATAAAATTTCAGGTCACTCGGTGAACTTAAAAGAAGATCCTGTTTTGACTTTCAGCTCGGGATCATCTCCACTCAATTCTGCCACAAACTTACTTGGTCCTCTTTCCAGGGGGCTGCTTATACACCTCCAGACTCGGAATTAGCTGTTGAAGGGGAAGAAGTGGTTTGTGAGTTGCCCCGCTCTGAAGCCCTTTCCCACTCAGAAATATATGCAGCTCTAAATACTAACCCAAAAAATGACTATTCAACTTCTCTGATGCTTTCATTTTAAGTATCTGCTCACTTCTGTTTTACATATTGATTCTTTTGGCATGTAACCAAAAATTAAGATGAAATACCTACTGTGCCATGGAAAAGGAGAGTCACAAACTCAGAAACCCTTTTGCCTTTGTTACACCAAGTCATTAAATACAAATTACATGGAATGCAAATTCTGTTAGAAGTACATCTTTCAAACATTCCACTAGCTTCAAAATGTAAGTGTAATTTTTGAAAACTGTTACCATTAGAAGCTCAGCAACAAATGATTTAATGTGCATTACCAGTTATTGTAGCTACTTCCACTCTTCAGTGCAAGAGTAGATCTAAGCTTTAAATGTGCAGCTCCAAAACTTTAGCCTACTTACTAGCCTGCAAGAGAAGGCAACCTGTGCACACATCCCACTTAGAAATGGGAGGACAAGCTTGTTCTTTTCCACTATTCCTATTACAAGTGCTGCAGAGCAGTTCTTCTATCTCCTTATCCCAAAGAGACACCACCCTCTTTGAAGAATCCTCCTGCTTTATAATAAATTCTGAACCTGAACTTATTATTACTCTGTGATATGAAATGATTATTCATTGAATATAGATAAGTGATGGTAGCATTTGAGTACAGTCAAAGACCTTGCAGTTCTTGACACCACTGTAAAATCTTCACTGGGAAATACTCTGTACCACCTTTTGGGCAAATGACTGTTCAGTGCTGCTATTAATTAATGTTATTTCTTTAAGGCAAGCAAAGAGCTCACTTCCATAAAATCCAAATGGACTCGCCTCAGGCTGCACACCAGCAACTTGCAATGCTATTTTACATGAAGCTTCAACTTCTTGCATCAGCTGAATATAGAATTTCAGCTTTCATGTTTAAAGTAGTTAAGCTTGTAGCCTTCAGTCTAACAGGGGAAAGACTGGCCACACATTTCCAATGTGTTCTAATTACTCAAGAACAGATATGAGATTTTCTTCAACAGTTAGCACACATGAGATTTAGGGCCTAATATCAGAGCCCTGGTCCCCAGGTCCATGAGACGTCGTTATTCCTCTCAATACAGGACTCGCACCTCTTGCTGATCAGAGAATGGTGTGCAAATAAGACAAAAACTGGTGTGTTAAGAAAAAATAGTTCAGTATCCACTGCTATCGCAATACAAAAACAGCACCTAAGACAGCTGTCTCTGTTTTCTAGAGAAGGCGGCAGGCATAGGTAGGTATTAGACCATGTGCTCCACTCCCAACCCAAATGCCAGCGCAGGCCAGGTAGCCAGAAGCTCCTGTAGCTTATGTGAGATGAAAATCAGCTACAAATCCGCTGAGGAAGGTGAGAAGAACTTATTTAAGTGGCTTCAGACCCAACCAGCCCCTACCGCCAAGCTTGGCAAATGCATTCTGCATCTTGAAGTCAAACTTTGCCCATCTTCATAGCTCCTGCATATGCTGCTGAAAAAAACAATTTCCAAGCAGCTGACTCTTGGCTGGAGACAGGCGCAGCCTAAAACCTTTGTCATACCACTCCCAGCACATCTGCCTCCCTTTCTGATGCAGCTACGCTGAGGCGCATGAGGGGACAAGACAAGGTCCAGCTAAGCTATGCTTGGGGACCTACAGGCTGCCCTGTAGTTCCATGCAATCCCTCAAAATCAAAAGTGCCTTAGACCCCATCTCATTCTCCTTGTCTTCTCCAAAGACAGAAGTTTTATATGAAGTTTATATGAAGCCTATGAAGTTTTATAAAACCCAAAGCATCAACAGTATGCAATCATTTAAAGTTGCTGTTTCTTTAAGCACAAGTACCTGTTTCTTTAAGCAAATAAACCAACAAATTTCTCTGATTTTACTTGACATTTTTTCAAATCCTTTACCTTCACTAAGAAGCTGCCTCTTTTTCTTCCCTTCCACTCAAACACGCCGCTGGTGAGAGATAGTCTTCCTCTGCAGCTTCTACAAAGTGCGCAATAGCTTTCATGTATCTCTACTTCACTGACCCTTCATCTCTTTTCAAATAACAGATAAGAAACAACATTTTCTTATCTTGCTAAGAACTAGGAACACTTTCCACTTCTATTACAATATTACTCACCTGTATAAAGCAGTCTAGTCTGCACGAAAAAAAAAAAGCATAAATACGGTAGTTTTCTATGAGATTCCAAGCAACAACTAGGACTACAGTTTTTCGGTGGGTAGCACTCCAAACCATACTGTAAGTAAGCAGCTGTGTCAAATGATTAAATATGATGGGATGCACAGAGAAAACCAGTTATGTCAAACCCATTTGTCTCTCTCCAAAAAACTCGACCCAACCAACTGAAAATAATGGGGGTTCTTCTATTCACCTTACCAAAATGCCACTTCAGTTAGAAAGATAAAATCAGAACACAGTGAATTAGGTTTTACTTCTGGATTATTTCTCCGAAGAAGTCCGGCACCTTTGCTTAAGATCAACTTAAAGATTTGCACACCATTTCTGAGAACTGCTGGGCAGCTGCTGCGCTTGCTCTCAGAAGTTCCTGCTCCTCAGTACTGGCAGCCATGAAGCAGGGCAGGATACACGATCCTTATTTCCATAAAGCTGTTTAATATACATAATTAATCCCACTGATATCAATAGGAAAACATGCACTGTAAAAAATGTAGTGCAAGAGAACATTTACCTTTCTGCAATAAAACCACACAACAAATATATCCAGTCTAAGCACACTAGCAGTTATTTTCCAAGCCCAAACAGTAACTGTCAACAGAACCATACAGATTATATGTTCTTAGTTTATGGGAAAACTGGGGTAACGTCTTGTAGTTGTGGTAATATGACTACTGTCTGATTATTTTTTAATGGAAGAAATAGGTTTAGTGAGAAAGTTTTTTGGAAAAGTTTTTCCTACCAGAAAAAGAAAAAATGGAACAAACAAACAAAAAAAAAATCAGGAAAATATCTCAATTTTGAGAAAATTTCCATGACAGCTCAGTCACATAGAAGAGAAGTCCCAGAAGCTAGAGAGGCTGGACCTCTGAATCAGGCAGAAGAGAAACTTAACCTGTTTCTACCACACCACCACAACACACTGTAGCTACTGGAATCTTCTGGCTTCTTAGGAATTTCACAATTTCCTTGAAAGATACAGTTTTCATTCCAAGACATAAAAATATTTCATGAAATGATTATTTTTTTTTTTTTTTCCATTTTATGGCAGCTTTAATGGTAACAGAGGGATTGCCAATTACTGTTATAAATACAAAAATGCTGTAAAGTAAATTCCTTGTGGAAGAATCTCTAATGCTTTCACAAGGTGATTAGCAATTTTACTTAATTCTTCATTACTATGATGAGAAATTACACAAAGGAGTACACGGGAGTCTAGCAATGTCACCTAAAAAGAAAGAGCCTGGAAAGAGGTTCCAGAAGCCTGACAGAACTGGATCCCATGGAGCCATATTGCACCTTTGCCTTTTTTTTTTTTCCTTGTGAAATATGTCTCCTTTGCTTTGATGCCTTTGATTGTTAGGTGTTGTGTAAGTGACGTTTGTGCACCTCAGAAACATGAGCACCAACAAAAGCTAAAACATACAATTTGGTATGTTTGCTTGCAGACTAAACACTTTTTCTTATATCTTTCTTTGCTTGGAGGGTAAATTGTTAGTTTCAAAGCTGAATGACTGCTTCAGTAAGTTCGGTAGCACAATATTGGTACAGTGCAATAATTAAGGGATCTTAGTTCTTAATGCTGATAAAACAGAAATCCTTCTTTCTTTTTTCTGGATTACCTTTAGAACTGAAATCAGAGCACGCTAAATGAATAATAATTTGCACCTTCTGTGAATGATAGAAGATTGAATCAAATTTTAACTAGACTCTATTTGTAAATCCCTCAGGATGACATAATTACTATTCAACACATACTTTAATTAGCTGTACACATGTATATCATAGTATTTAACAGGTTTAAACAGCTTTTATTGTCTGTTGAAGGGATGTTCCATTCTTATGAAAATGAAAATAATCATGAATTTCCTAAACTGGAAGGAATTTGCCCACAGAAGTCAAGAAATGACCTAGAAGTTGTCTCTATAGTCAAGTAGTTACCTTTTCTTAGCATTTTTAATTTTGTTTCAAATTCACTAATGCTAAGAAGAATTGATAATGCATTGATGTGAATTATTGTTGCTGCTGCTTCTTTTCTTTTGATGAAAAAAGATCAGAGCTGCACTGTCAGGTGAAAAAAATAATCTACTCAAACTTTAGCACAGAATTTGAAATTAATACAAGCCAAGCAGGGACACTGTTTTTCTGATTTGGATTACACTATGAAGTCGCCTCTAGAAAGCACTGTTGCTTTCGTTGCCTCATGAAGGATCAGAAACAGGCTGAAATTTAACAAGCCATTCTTTCCGTGAAACTGAAGAATCAGCATTTGAGACCTTAATGCTTGTGTTGTGTAAAAGCAGGTACTTGCTCACATGCAGAGGCTGTTCCTAAAACCAATGGGCTGTGCAGAGCAGCATGGCTCAGCTCATGCTCTGCAGGCCGCCTTAGCAAAGCCCGGGTGTCCCTGCCACGAGCTGAGACCTGCCACCAAATCTCAAGCACAACCTTCCCTGAAGTGCTCCGCTGCTTAATTTTGCTGACAACAAAAGCAAACGATTATGACAATGATTATGTGCAGACACATACGCATGTGGTACGTTTTCATTATTTTGTCAAACTGCCCCAAGTGAGATTAAAACGTTTATTTAAGTACTTATTTTATACTCTGTGTCATTTACTTTCTGTTCTCCTTAAAATTTAACACAAAAGACAGCTGGTTCCTCAACACAATTCACTGTTCCCAGGGCCAAATCTAAATGAAGAAGCTTGACACATGGGGAAACGAGGGAGGCTGAGCCTGGGGGAGAGAGAAAAGCAGGACTAGAAGTGCTCTGCTCTCCCAGCCGCCTTGCCTTCACTGGGACCAGAGAGAAGCCAAGACCTCTGCAGCCACAATAGGGGAGCACTGTCAGGACCCAGGAACTAAGAGCACAGGGAAATGAAAAGACCAAGCTGGATGAGAGGCACATTGCTCTGGGATAGAGGAAACTAAGTGACTTGAGGAGAGGATCTATAATCTAAAGAATGTTTTAGGTACTAGCCCTCCCAACCACCCAAAAGTCATCAGACTAGGACTTAACGTCATAAGATTTGCCATAAATAGTGATGCTTAGAAACAAAAAAACTCTAAACCATACACAAATACCTTGCAATGCATTTGAGATCCTTTTGTTTTATCTTTCTGTTACTTCTTTAGAGTGCCTTCATGTCATATTTTCAAGTTTTTCACTGCAATTCATCAGAGTAAAAACTTAATTTTTTATATAAGCAGAGGTAAAGATTCTCATACATTCATGTAATCTCAGAATGAAGCTTTACAAGACACATTACATACTGTAAGCTTTATGATAAAATTGCAGGCATAGTGTTGGGAAACTAATCTGTTTTGTCACTGAAACAGAACCAAGTAAAACAAAATAAAAATAAACTTATTCAGTCAGGAATGCTTCTCATTTCATAGTTATGTTTCTTCCAGTGTGTATGACAAAACTGTAAATATCCAATCATTAAAAATGATAATGATCACTCTTAAATATATCAATCTGATCTCATATCTTTCTCAACAGATTTAGAGATGGAGAAAAAATTTAAAATAAGGGCAGGGGGATGGTATCTATGCCAAGATGCTTTATACCTTATCAGCACCTTCCTTTGCACCTAAGTTTCCATTTAGCCTTGCTCTGGTCTCAGCTGCTGCAATATTCCCAACAAGAGAAGGTAACTGGGTCCCAAACCTTTCTGGAAACTTTACAGAGCCACCACCTGCAAATTCACTGTAAGCATTGGAAACCTACTGGAAGTCAGTGCAGGCTGGGAGCAACAGGCTACTCTGCTCCCACCACACAACCCTGCAAACAAACCAGCTGCAATATCCTGTGCCAGTGTCTGTCCCTGAGCTGTCCACAGGTTCCTCCTGGACAGCACACCACGGGAACCTCATTTTGAGGTGACAATAAGATAGACCTCATGTTGCTGCACTGTGTATCTGTCTTCAAGTCATTACCCTAGAAAAGAGAAAAGCTATTTGTACTCTCCCCAGTAAACTTGCTCTTCTTGATTTTCCTAACATTACAATGAAACTTTCCTGCCTGTTGTATCAGTTGCTTGTTTTGTATTGGAAAAATTGCAAATCACAGGGATAAAAATGCTGCCATATGTGATTACTGTGTAGCACTAGAATACTGCTGGATACTCTTTAATTACATAGAGTTGACATGCATATTTTTAAAAAAATAATATTGATTACTTATATATATCATATTGGAAAGAGAAGTAGTTTGAGCTCAGCTGGCTACCCAGGAAAAACTACAAGAGGCCAAAGAAGGATTTACAATTCTTTTCCGCTTAAATGACATATGAGGAAACATGCATTTTGATGGAGTACATTACAGAAGAATATTGTGGTGGTGAAAAAGTATGGTAGGAGATCCAGGCAGCAAACACACAATTTTGAGCATCATAAAAAGGATGGTAGTGCAAACTCACGTGGATCGCCCATTACATTGTTCCTAACCGAATCCTAGTGTCTTGTAATACTCACGCTATATTATTTCTTATTTGCATTATATATTATTTACATTGCAGTGTCCCCAGCAAGGCCTCTAGGAAACCCCATAGGAGTATTTTCATGTTTGGTTGATTAGTTTTGCATCTGCATAAAAATATTCGCCTTGTTGCCTGAAACCTTGACTTCAGTGCAGAAATGCACAAAAAGCAGGAAATAAATCCGATCATTCTGCCTTCCATCTCCAAGTTAACAAAATGTTTAAATAATTAACCTAACAATAATTAAAGATGAAGTTACTACGAAGAATATCTTAAAATTACACTCAGTGTGTCAAATTTATGAAAGCACTTCTGTTTAAGTTCTGCTGAAACCCCAAGTAACTGAAAAGCTGATGAATGGAGAGAGCAGGCACCTGAGCAATCAACAGACATTTCAAATTTTACTTAATATCTCTGTGGAATACGTGACAATAAAAGTCAGCTAAAATGGTACTTGTGGTGCATGGCTGTGATTTCATCATGAAGGCAATAGCACTTACATGTGAAACTCATTCTGTGGACAAAACTTGGAAAAGTAAATACATATATATGCATCTCCAGAAGAAAGAAAACTTGATGGAAACATCAAGTTTGCTGTGTTAGTTTTTCTAAACATAAATTATTGCAAGCAGAGATCTTGTCTCTACGTAATGCATGTTGGCACAATCACAGTTCATTCTTGTGTAAATAATTTGAGATAGCATTATACAAATTGCTGATATGGCAGTTAATTTTATTAAAGAAAACAACTGATGCAATAGCAGCTACAGCAAAATTTGGACGATAAATAGGTTAATTTTTATCAAACTTTATCTTGGGCCTTTTTGACAGTTGATAAAGATACTTTATGGAAGCCACACACTCAGTGACTCTGCCTATGCTAGCTATATTGATCCAACCAGTTTCAACACGGTCAAAGGAGACTCCCACAGTAAGAAAGTGATCTGGCTTTGCTTCCTTTGAGGGAATTTGAAAGAGGAATTCCTGGACTTTGATTAATTTAGACCTGGAAATACAAGATCATTAGATGAAGAAGTCAGTCAAACGTGGAAGAAAGAATGGAAGAGATTAATTCTTGCCAGCTATTTGCTTTGCTGAGCTTGAGCTGACAGGCATTAACCTATTATCAAAAAATTTAAAAAGCTCCAAGTGGGAGCTGCCATGCAGTGGGAAAAGTGAACGGCATATTTAGGTTCTAGTATGTGGGATATGTCCAGAAAAAAAATTTGGTCCTGAATTCCAAAGTATAGCAGATCTGTGCCCTGATTAGCTTACATTCATCCAAACCTCCTTCTGCCCCCTGTGCTTAGATTAGGTTGTGCACACAACCTATTTTCTATTTATGCAACATCTGCTCTGCTTTGAGATTGCGAGCAAGAACATTTCCAGGCTCCAAAGCAGGATGAGATTACAGACTGGTGAACTGAGCTGGATAAAACAAGTCTGGAGCCACAAAGATTTAGATTCAACTCAGATTATTTAAGATTCAAAAAAATGTCTCTATTTCACTTTAATATAAGTGATTTCCCATGTTTATACCTCCCTGCAGTTTCAAGAAGGAAGGGAAATAGAGTGCTTAATTAGTAAAAGTTCACCTAGTGCTGTTCTCTTACATGACCAGAGTGCCAAATCTTGTGGATATCATGTGTACTGCCATAATTAAATCTTCAAGCTCTGATTATTCAGAGCTCAGAGAGTCATTGAAGCCCTGTCATCCAGACATGGTGATGTTCTCCTACCACTGGAACGAAGAGGGGAGTCCAGGAAGAAAGGGGATGTCCAAGCACAGACAAAGTCAGTGTGAAGATGTTCACCTTGTGCGAAGGTTTCAAAGACTGAAAGCAGAAAGTAGCTGCAATGCTTCTGAAGAGGGGGTAGATGGTGTGGATGGCCTCTGCAGGATCCCCCTGGACATGACCAGTTCAAAAGAAGAGGAAGAGGGACTCTTCTTATTCCCAAGGAGTAACTAGCAACGCTTGTGGTAATGTCTGCAGTAAAATTAACACCGGTTCCTATGAAAATCATCTAAGTGGGCAGTAAGACCACAATTTAGTCTGCAGCAGTGAAAGACACTATGTGTGGAAGATCTATTTAATTTTTTTAATAACAACAGGCAGAAGGTTAAACATCTGACCAAGATGACAACCTCAGGGCTGACTGACAGGACCACAGAGCTCTTATTACCTTCCTGCTAGGCTTGGCTTCCCTGGTTGCATCCCACACGCACTGGCAAACTGACAGTCCAAGAGCTTCACTGATACTCGGGGAGCCCATAAGCTCACAAAAAAGCCCAGCTCAAATTCACAAGCTGGCCAGAAAGATAGTGGTTCACAAGTTTGATTATCCAAATACTTTCAGCTGGATTCGGTGGAATAATAGTTCACTGATAGCCTTACCATAAATAAATAAATAAATTTTTCTTTACTTGGCCATGGTTGAGAGTTTTTTCCTCCCTTGGAGGAGGCTGCAAGACAAGGAATGTTATTCAGCTAATAGGGACTGGCTGCATCAAAAAGCAGCCAGGATTTCTCCCCCTCCCCATTCTTCCCCTCCCCAACACAATGGACCTGAAAACAAAAGCCAGATTATTAGGTTTAAGTATGTAGCCCATTCTCCACATACCCTTTCCCCCCTCCTCCCACCCCTTCTTCGGCACATCTGGTAACCATGTGTGGCAAGTGCTAATGAAGACTTTCCTGAGCGAGCTACAATTAGTTCCGACCGCTGTTCGCCTCTCTCGGCTGTACTGAGAATAAAACCCAACACAAAACAAAATCTTCCCTTCACTGTTCTTCAAACCTCCTCCTGCCCCTGAGATTCCACCTCCTCATCACACTGCTGAAATTAAAACAACAAAAAAGTGTAAAAAAATACTTTAGGCTCTCTTCTGCTGATTTTTTTCCTTTTTTTTTTTACATCAGCATTTTATTCATTTTGATTGAATACGACAGGCAGGCAACAGTGTTTCTATGATCCTGTCTACAATAGAGAATTGTTAAACAGATGTCCTTTTTTTTTTTTTCCTTCTTGCCTGGCAATATTATACACATAGCAGTTTTATCTGCTTGAGCAGATCAAATTTGTGTGTGCGTGTGTGCGCGAGCGTGTGTGTTGCCATTTGGAGTGATTAGAATAAGGCTCACAGAGGCAAGATGTATTGTGCACAATTAAGCCCATCTCCAAACCGCACATTTTTGTTTACTCTTGGTCTCTTCTCCTTTCCCTAATCAAGCTACTAATAGAGCTGTTTCAAGTTTCAACAAGGACCACGTTGACTGCTGGTCTCCACATGAAACGGAATGCCAAACCCCAGCCTCTCCCCATGATCTAAGTGCCAGCCTCCCTGTCCTCCTTTACATTTCTCTCTGAAACTGCCGTGGCCCTCACCTTCGAAATTCCTAACGATTCCCCCAGTAGACACTCTCAGCACAATGTAAAATTTCACAGTGTGAGACTTCACGTATTTCTTTGTGATTTTTCTCAGCTGTGTCGCGCAACATGATTGCCACTGACCAACCCCTACTTGAAAGTATGTTCCCACTAAATAAACAATCCAAATAATTGCTGCAGAAGTGATGATATCTGCATACATCATATTTCAATTATACCTTATTCACACAAAAAATGGCTATGACCCTCCTACGCCTTTTGAACAGCACTGTATATTGAAATGCAAAAAACTAAGTTCTAAAAGCAGAACAAAAGCAAAACTGATTCTTTAAAAGGAGTTATTCTCTTAAAATACACATGTATCTACTTGCCAAATGATTTCTCAGAGAAGATGATAGGCTGGAGTAACGCAGAGAGGGAGGAACAAAAGGGGTTTTAATCATGGTTCGGATTAAAGAGTTGTATAACAATTGACCTCCCTCCGGGCATATATACTGTACACGCTCACTGTAAATGATCAGCATTTAAAGAAACAAAGTGCACCATGAAGCATTTAAATTAAAGACAGCTGCATATACATTAACACTTCATTAATTAAAAGACACTGGGAATCTTTCTCACTTGTGATACCAGAAAACAGCACTTATGCACACAGGACTGACAAACAAAGCTGGGCAAGAATTTAGCTTCTCCCTTACCCCAATTATAAGTACATAAAATCCTCCCACCTCCCCCAGAAAAAAAAGAAAAGAAAAAGAAAAGATTATTTCTAACTTGAGGATCCCTTTTTGGACAAAAAATATTGCTTCATCTCCACATAGTCTTGTTTTTCTCCACATCAAGCAGGGAGTAGAGCAAAGCTGTTGCACAACTAGCAATATTTTTCTATAAAACATAAATTTTACACTTTGAAAAAAAGGCTAATTTTACTGGTAATGAATACTAGTAATAACTTAATGAGTCACTGCAGTACACACTTTAAGGAGGAGCTGGTGCTAATGCGTGAATAATTATTGACACAATTAAGTGCCCAACACTGGGCCTGTTAAACTGCTTCTGGCACGTGAGGGCTCCTTAATGGCTCTGTGGTATCGAACAATGACCCTAAAAGGTATTAAAGTGCAGACAGCTCCCCTTTGCTACTGCAAGGGATCCTCGGATCTCAAATCCATTCCCCACCAGATAACGTTGAATTGCCAAGGATTTACATCCCATGTGGGGTTTTGCCCTGTTGCCGGGCTGAATAATTAGCTATTTACCGATTCAGTAAACAGTAAGCTCACCCTTTGACCTGCCTTGGTGTAGACTGTCTGGTCTGTAACCCTGCCAGGGCTTCCGCCTGCTTAATGGTTGCTCTGTGAGCCAGGGCTGCTGTTGGAAACCTGGCTGCTCCCTTCCCACTGGCAGTTCTGAAGCACAGGACCCCAGCACCAAGCTGGCCACCGAATCCTCAACTTAGTGGCCAGGAAGGGGCTGGAATTAATCTCCAGCTTACCTACAAAAACTTGCTTGAAATCAAAAAAGAGTAGTTGGCACCAAAAAGTCACCGAGTGAAACATCTCCAAGCTGTTCTGGCACACTGTACATCCAACAGATCCTGCTGCACATGTACACCCATTCCAAGATGCTCAAGTCCCCTTAGCCCCATTGCACATGCTCAGCTTCTCTATTTTATGATGAGTGCAAATGTACAGACGTCCCAATTAAACTCAAACCAAATCTCAGGCCCCGCTGCGCATACCACACTTATCTCTCAAAAGTCCAGCAGAATCGCTGGAGATATTTGCAGGTTTCCAGCAGGGATATTTGCGAGGTAACATTACCATCAGGAAAGCCGTAAAAAAGTCACCTCTGGCAAATAACTCTTCACCATGTTTCACAAGAAAGGCGCTTGCATGCTCTGAATGGACAGGGCTGTCTCTTTAAGTCCAAACGCTCTGCCAAGATGCCTCCTCAGTTAGCTGGAGCAACACATGCACGCACACAAAAATTGACCTTTTTTTCTGTGATCCTGAACTTCCGCTGACCTTCCCCAAGCTATTCCAGCACACACATAGGTCCATTAGATAGATGGACAGATAGACAGATGGGCAAGCAGGCAGACAGATCATAATATTTTATGTTAAAATCTGCACAGCCTCGAGTACTGCATCTACATCGTTATCAACGAGGGAGTCCCCAGCCTGGGGTTAATAACAGTGTGTTTGAGCATGGGACGCCATGTCAGAGGCACAGGCGAAAGGAGAGAAGAGGGGTCCTCTGCGATAACACAGTGTTACCCTCCTGGTCCTGCCAACATGAGGGCACCACTAACAGGAGAGGCGGCAGCAAGAACAATTACAAGGAAGTGGACAATTAAGTGAGCTATAATCAAATCCCGCACGCAGCTTCCCCTGTGGAAGACAGCTGGCTAGTCACAACAGTGTGCAAGGCTCCTGTGCTCCAGGGCTGCTCCAACAGACAGTGTTGGGATGCCATGCCATGAGAAGGAAGGACAAATGGACAGGCTGGACAATGTTCACAATGGGCAGTTGGAGAATCCTCCCTCCTGCCATAGTTTTCCTGTCTGGCCTTAGCAAAGCACTCGATCACTCTGTGTTTCCTCATCTGTAAAATGCAAATTAAGATGCTACCATCATTGTAGAGTGTTGTAGACATACTCGCTTTAAAACCATGTGTTGTACTGTATATAACAAACAAGAACAGGAAAATCCAACTGCAAAATATATAACCTAAATCAGAAACTACTAAACACACAGTCTAATACTTAGCACACAAGAGAGAGCTTGGAAGAGAGATGTTCCTTCAATAAATAAATGGCTTCTTTCATTTCCATTTATCAGATAACTGGAGATATAAACTGCAATCCTTGTTCCTGACAAATACTGCAGGTCAACATCCAGCTTACTAGGACCTGGAGCACAGCTACTGGTTGACCATGTCAACTAGTGATGAGACATACCTACTGAAGCAGTTGCATCAGACCTCCCACAATCTAAGGCCCTATCTGAAACACCAGAAATAATCGGAAGTTAGAAAGAAGATCAGCAGCATGCATGATGAACTTCTGAACCTGTACAGTAAAGAAACCAAGATTTACTGGGGGCTACAGATGGATAAGGTGGACTTTGCAACAGCTTAGCAGTTCGTTTACCTGTACTGAGAGAAGCGTCCCTGCTTGCTGCTCCTTCAAGCTCCAGGTACTCCCTGTGACTACACCTGAGGACAGCAGCTGGGGAAGAGATCCCTGTTCCCTTCCACTTGGGAGCCAGGAACCTACAAGTCTGGGTTTTATAGTCACCAAATTCCTTTCAAGGATTTAATGTCTGCTTAGTTATGCCCATAAAGGCAGTGAATCGGAAATAAACCTAAGCACCTTCAGGACATAGTCAGGAGATGACCACAAATCATCTTCTCACTGAGAGATGCACTCACAGTGCACTGCATAGTGGCAATACAAGGCACCTTCAAAAGTACTTCTGCTTGTCCAAAAAAATAAAAAAATGCTGCATGAGCTATGTGATGAAAAAAATATCAGGGTTCTTTTTGGTTCAAAGGCTAAAAGTTACTCAGTGGCAAAGCAGTTGTGAGCTTTGTCACCTGGAAATCAATAAGTTGTCAGTGAGAGTTTCACTCATAGCAGTATCATGCCATCTTAATGATACCAGACTCTTCATAAATGTCTCTCGACCTCTTGCCCTAACTCACAGCAGAAGACAGCTGTTCTAACAAAAGATGCCACAGAATCACAGAATCACTGAATGCTAGGGATTGGAAGGGACCTCGAAAGATGATCTAGTCCAATCCCCCTGCCAGAGCAGGATCTCCTAGATCAGTTCACACAGGAACGCATCCAGGCAGGTTTTGAATGTCTCCAGAGAAGGAGCCTCCACAACCTCTCTGGGCAGCTTGTTCCAATGCTCTGTCACCCTCACCATGAAGAAGTTATTGCTTGTATTTATGTGGAACCTCCTATGTTCCAGCTTGCACCCGTTGTCCCTTGTCCTATCATTGGGTGTCACTGAGAAGAGCCTGGCTCCATCCTCCTGGCACTCACTCTTTACATATTTATAAACATTAACGAGGTCCTGCAAAGCCAGCTTGGGAGAATTTGTGTGGTTGCATTAGAGCAGGATTTCAGCACTGCTCCGCCGAGCTGCTGCCGAGACCCAGCCCTAGGTAGCTTCCAGGCTGCCCTTTCTTTTTTTTGTAACAAACCAAATGTGCAACAAAATATTGCCACATCCCAGGAGTATATTGACACAATTGGGACTTCAACCCCAATTTTGCTTTGTGTTTTTCAAATGGCTTTATTTATCTTAAGATAAAGTGCATGTACTTTACCAAATATGCTTAGGGCCTGATCCAGGGGCCAGCCCGTCGGGGAAGTGGAGTCAGTGAATCTACTGGGCACTGGGTTGCCTGAGGACGGGGCCCCTCCTGAGGTGCTGACCTGTGGCTCAGCTGCAACAGGAGCTAGAGAACCCTGAGACACTCGCAGAATTCGTCCCCCTAAAAAAAGAAAGAGATGATGAATTTTTTATGACTTGCAGTGCTAAACGTATGTTTTGAAGTCAGCTGGTGTGAAAACTGCGGGAAAAGGAATCAAACTTTAGGCTGTTGGTCATAGGTTTTTATAACGTGGAACAGAAAAACCCAGACATTGTGTTTGCATTCTATTTCTGGGCCTTTTAAGCTGTAACAGCATGAGTGGTATTTGCATCAGGAGTTACCATATATCATTGCAAGCAACATATGCATAGATGGAAAAAAGATGACGGCAGCAGCAGGTTCAGTGAAATCTCAGGATCTCTCTGTGATAGGGACCTGCTAAAGGTTTGGTTTTATTTAGCGTAGCTTAAAATGTCATTGGCATATGTGTTTCTCAATTAACACCAATTTAATACACTCCAGAAGTGTTCTATTCTGAGAGCAGGCTTCAGAGTTTACAAAGGATCTAACCTGACATTTCAGTGCAGGATATCCAGCCCATTTACAATCAGGAAAGCACATTATGAAGGCTAGATATTTTTTTTTTCTTTGACATTGTGCAACATTGCCTTTAATGATAAATACAAAAGTCAGAGAATCCTAGCAAACGGTGCTGTAGTATGGAAATTATGAGTCCCTCCAACCTCTGTAAGTCAGTTATATCCCCAGATGAAACAGTGCCTCATAGTAAATGCAGAGATTTAGCAAGTGGATGGTTGATTTTCCTTCTCAGTGCCTCACTGATGCTGTACATTGTGCTACACAACTTCTCAATTGATAAACTGCACCTCACCAATAGAATAGCTTATTAATATATTTTTAAAAAGCAACAAACCCCAAACACAATGACAAATAGCCAATAATCCTGAAAACTCTGGGCTTTCTGTCAAAAATCTGAAAAGAGAAAGATTTACTGGTGATGGCTTCCTAAATGATAAATGCAGATGTCCAACAGGATTCCAGAAACCAACTACTGAAAAGCTAAAGGATTATTTACTAACCAAAAAGATGAATAAAGAATAGGCAAGTATCATTTTGTATGAACTTTACACAGACTATATGAATGCCTACAATCTATTTAAAAAGAGCACTTGGTGTTATTAATATTGATTTTGGAATCTAGAATTCATTAGATGTAATGGGCCAAATTCAGCCCTGATGAAACCAGTAATTTCAGAGAAGCTGTAGGAGACATAAATATCTTTCTTCGGGTCAAGTGAAGTGTTTATTCTGAAATTGATAACAACAGAGCATACATTCAAAAAAGGAAAAATAGGGAAAAAAAAGGTTTAAGTCAAGCATTTCAAAGTTAGGAAATACTGGTATTCAACTTGCCCATTAAGTCTGTCCTGTTGTGTGTCCATCCTCTGCACTGAAGAGGTAAAACTATCAGATTCTTGCAGTTCAAAAGTGTATCACAGGGCATTCACACAAGAGGGCAGAAGTGTGATTGGAGGGACAACATGAATTTGGCCTTAATTGTAAATGTTTGGCTTTGCAATTTGCTTTACACATTGTTTTGCATGAACTTTCCTCCTTTTCTAAAGAAGATTAATAAAAAACCTAAATACATTACATACAACCTCTGAGGCTTTCCAAATCACACCTCCCTAGCAAGCTTTAGTCTCTGCCTCTCTGGGCAGAAATCTGTCATTTGAGCTTCAGGGCATGAGCTGGAGTCTGCAGGAAATAAAGTATGGTCTGGTCTGTAGCCAGAAGACCTCGCCACCTTTTCCCATTTCCCAGCTACATTCCTGGGGAAACTCCAGCCAATGCCAGCCTAGGGAGGGAGAGGAAGGGAAAATCAGATGCCCAGGAAGGAGGTTGGGAGAGCATGTGGCTCCCCATCCTGCTACAGCTGCTCTGGCAGGTCCAAGGGTGCCTAGTATGGTATGTGCTGCAGGGGTAGAAGTGGTTTGGTACCAGTCAAGCTCAGCTCCTTGTAACACTCCTGTTTGGCTGATGTTGTGACACTGTGACATGCTTCCTTGACAATGACAATGAAAGCAAAGTGGTGACTTTCATAGGCTTGTATCACCACCAGGTTTGAACAGAGCCTCATGGCAGGTACTCGTGGCTGGAAATTTTTTCACTAATACATCTTAAAGAATGATGAAGACAGAGCAGACATTAAGGCTTTTTTGTCCAAGAGGATCTTTTAAAATTTACTGAGGCAATCTAAATGCAGGGGACTGCTACTGTCTCTTGCAATAAATAATTTGGAAGAATCTTTCTTTGCAACAACATTCTCACCTACACACTGTCTAGAGCATTTGTATGTACCCATATATAAAAACACATCCTTGAATACACACAGTAGGAAAGACTTCATCCTAAACAAGACTTGCCAGGAAACCTGGAAAATTCTGACATATAAAGAGCTAATATTTTAACAGATGTACACATGAAAAATGATAATTTAATCCTGAATCTGATCAGGAATGCATATTGAATCTGCTATGGAGAACACTGAAATTCAAAATAAATATCCTAGATCTTTCTTCTTTAAATCAGATAAAATCTTGTGTTTCAGATTCTTCAGTTTCTGGTTCCAGTGCAAGCTAGAGTTGTTTTTCATGTTTTTCATGTTGTTCTGGTCCTTTGAAAACTGAACTCAAAAGACAAAACTCACTTGCCAGGCACCCAAGAGGGTATTTGTGCCACCGCACTTCAGGCATCTAACAGAGCTGATTGTAAAGTCAATGGAGCTTCCTAGTGTGGCTGCTCAGAAGCCCTCTTTGGAGGAGCCTGCCTGTCTCCATTGACTGTATAGGTGGCTTTGGCTACTCATATAGGTATCTAAACTAGATGAGGTTACATGGTATGACAATTTTGTCCTCAAACTCTACTGTAGCACACATACATAACATGCCAGTCAGCCACAAGATGACCTAATCCCAAATGAGTAGGATCTGAATTAAATTCAGGTTTTAGCTAAAAATGAGCCTAAATAAGTGCAGTTCTAGATGCTTTCAAGCTCTAGGAATCACAGGTCCTCTTCTAGGTGCAAATTTCTCTGATCTACCTATAGCTTTGGCTGGAAATTTGGATTCTTTTCCTAAAAAGCTATAAATTCAATGTTCAAAGATTCCGTATATATTTCTTCCAATGATACAGTAATGTTAACATTCCCATTTTGGAGAGTTCAGTTATCATCACAAAACAGTTTTTACATTAGTCTTCATAAGTGGCAGTGAACTTTAGAGGTACAAATACCATGCTTAATATTTGCATGTCACTCCCCGTTAAAGTGTTACCTCCCTTCCTTCTCCCCTTTCCAGTTCATGACACACAGCAGTGGGAAATGAGCAGAAAACTACATCCTCTTAAAGTTGCAAAGAAAATCCAACCAGCACAATGCCATTATCACATCATACTCAGTAGAGGACATACCTTAGTGCAAGTTCTCCATCTGTGCTGGATGTACAGCACCTGAAGGGTTAAGAGAGTGAGGAGAGCTTTCAGAAATACCTAGAAACAAGGATACCTGCAGGGTGTGCTCAGTTTGTTTTGAAGATGTGTTGTTCTAACACAGTGGTTCACTGGTTGAATATATTGCTATTTGATATCCTGCTAGACAACTCTGTGGCTGGAGTTTTGTGTTAGATCAGTTAAGCTTTCTGTCAGGGTGTTCACTTCGGCGATGATCAAACCCTGGGCTTGTCTGCACAGGCAAGCCCACACGACAGGCTGTGGTGTGACTGTGCTGCACACAAGCTCTACTGCCTTCCCCCCTTCTGGGCTTCCCAGGTGAGAGGCAGCTCCCTTAGTACCCCTGGGAGCGTGCTGCACCCCATGGGGCACGCTCACTGCCTCTACAAAGGAGAACAGAGCACAGAGACTTGTCTGCTCCACACTCATGCACTGCTTCTCCTTATTTCTAGTCTAAGTTACTCCTGCTCCAAACAGCACCTTCCTTCTGTGCCCTTTAGTTTTTAATTTTATTTTAAAAATCAGAACACAGGTGTGCAATATGCCCTCCTCAAGTCAATGCCTAACCTCCTTCTAGGAGAATAGGAGAAGGAGCTCCATCCTGCCAGTCTCCTCTGCACCCATTCCACCTGAGTCCTGAAAGTGGACAACTTCTCCCAGAGTGCATCACAAATCTCCCCCCTCTGTACTGAATACATCCAAACACGTTTCATGATAGAAAATTTTGCCTCTCCAGTGCACTGTCAAGACCCATTTTGAACTCTCAGCACTTATAACTGAGGCACTCAAATACTATCTTCGTCCATAATAAAACCGACTGCTCTTTGCTTCCTGCCTCTTCACCGCAAAGGACTTTTCTTCACATCCTAAAGTAACCACATTTTCCTAATGGCCCCCTGTGAGGGACTTTATACAAAGCATTTCAGCACTTAAATAAATCATATCCCCAGTTGTTCTCTGACCGCTATTTTGCAAACTCTTCCTAAGGAGGAGGAAAAACAATCTAATTAGTTAATCTTTGCGTAATACTTTGAAGATGAAAAGTGCTGTGTCTGTTTTAACATTCTTACACCACCTGGTGAGTGACTTTCAGTCAGTTCAGTCTCTCAAACTGATCAGGATCCAACACTGGCACCCTTGCTTTCTGCCTTGTTGGGATGCTCCTCAGATGACATCACCCTCCACACCCACATCAATATCCTTCCCAGAAAGAAAATTTAAAAAAACCCCTTCCAAATCCTAACTCTGTAGTTTGGCTGCATACTACAGACCTTTCTCTATAAAAACCCCACATGCTCAAAATTCTTACTGGTATGGGGACCGATCCTGAACTCTTTATCCACATACTAACATTCACTTGCACCAGCAGTGCTGGATGAACAGCCGACTGTTGGGATAAGGGAGTTGCCGTACAAAACCTACATGATTTTTAAACTTTCACTGCTATGCCAACCAGACAGAGAGTTACTAAAACACAACAAAAGTAGCAACAACTTTTAATCAGCGTGTCTCCTTGTGTCTGGAAGGGAGTTTTACGAAGAAACAAGTCAGTCAGAGTAAGACTAGCTCTCTAATTTACAACACAAAGCATCAATTAAATAAATTAATCAAAGGACAATTAATATCTTGTACAGTAGCAGGAAATTCAGACCCTGCTTGTGCTGCACATGTGATGGGTTTGGAAGCTGGCTAGACCTCACGTCGTGCGGTTTTTATTGCTGAGGAGCTGGTATTATTTATCTTTCATTCAATGCCTTTGCTTTTTGTTTTCTGTTTTTAAGTGAGGGTTGTGGTTTTTTCTAACCCATATGTCTCTAGTTTTGAGCCGCGTGGTTTGCCCCCTCTGTCTCTCATCATTGCTTTTGGCCCAGTTTCTTGACAGGAAATGCAAGATTTATTTTATCTGGCCTGAACTACATTGTTCCTTCCTGACTACTGGTGTTACTTCACTCCAAGTACCATGGCTTTGCGCTTACTGCCTGCGCAAGGTCAAAGCCTGAGGGGAACAGGCATATTAAGAGCAAGGATGAGAGAAGGGGATAAGGCTTCAGGGTAAGAAAAGAGAATAAAAGGCAGAGGGGAGAGGGAGAAATAGTAAGAAATTAAGATGTGATGTTAAAAGTTTTGGTTTGGAGGAGATTCCTTGTTTTCCTTCAGCCAGCTATAAGCTGAACTGCTGCTACAGAGTAACTCTGGGATACAAATTCAAGCCAAGCTAGTAATACTAAAACCAATTGAAGAAATGTGTTACCAAGTAATTTAGATCATAAATTCAAGGAGGGAAAAAAAAAGTTACCAAAACTGATGCAGGAACTTTAAAAGTGTTGCTGAAGATTTTTAGTCTTTCTCTGGTTGCTCAGCATACCAAGCAGCGCAGAAACTTGAAATACATCCATAGTTAAGAGGAATGCAAGCTGAACGCAAGCAAACGTACAAATGCTGAAAACCAAACATCAGGTTTTAAATGAATTACATTTGAATTCCTCTGATGCTTGTAAAAGTATTTGTAAATCTTTTCCTGGTGTCATTAAGTACATAATAAATTGTAAAAGGTGGGGCAGGATCTGTGGTGGGCATTGCAGCTCTGCTGAAACTCGCAGCATTCAAGCTACCCAAGAGCAGAACAGACTTGCAGTTGCCAAAATCCTTTCTGACTCATCAAAGGGCTAAAAAACCCCATCTCTCCCCATATAGCTGACCTAAAATGAATGCAAAGTAACAAACAAAGCTAATTCTCCAGCCATCAGAGGCAAATACCTTGCCAGCATCCCAGCCTGCAGTGCACTTACTCTGAGTGGGGAATGCAGCTTCAGCCTGCACACTTACCTGCTTTTATCCTTGAAACTGGACTGAAGCGAGTTGTTCACAGCTTCAGAGAAGCAAAGGGGTAATGGACGCTTTTGCCTAAAACACACCCGAACACTAGAATAAGTAGCTTTTTCAGATTAAATTCTTTATCTTAGGCTGATCTCAAATTTTGTTTTGTAAGACACGTCTTACAAAGTCATCCCCCACAACGTTTTTACCTGTGATGATTCAGAGGGAACTCAAATGCCTGCTGAAAGCCTGCAGTGGCAAATTAGCTACTAACCAGAAAGAGAACAGAGGCTCAAACGTCTTTTGATAACTCTGAAGGGTCTGATGCTTTTGTGACTTTCTTCCTATACCAGCCAAAATAAATTGTTCAGGATGTGGCCAGGGGCCTGGGAGGAGAAGGGAAGGATAGCTCTTCAAACAACCTGAATGGTCATCAACAGCATTGCAAGTCAATAGCAAAAAGCAGCCCATGCTCCCTGCCTTTTGCTTTCTCAAACACTAAGGCACTTTACTGGGTTCCTGCACCAAGCACTGGGGATGGCTCTGTGTGGTAAATAAAGCCAGTGCTCTGCCCCGAGATGTTCTGACCTGCACAGGCAAGGTCCTGAGCAACATTCCAGACCTCTGCTTCCCAAGCATCACACCACACTCCCACATGCAGCCAGCCGGCTTCCTCTCACCTAAGGGAGAATGGTTTTCTGTACCAGCTGGAAGGTGGTGTTTGGGGAGATGGTTCTTGCTCCTCATCCCAGAAACACAAGGATTGTGCACACACTGATTCAAATATCTCATTTACTTTTTCACAGATCAGAGATGGGTCTGCAAAATGTCATAACTGGTACAAGGAAGAGCATAGGACCAAGTGGCTGCAAGCAGGGAGGAGTCAGACCTCCCCTTTCAGCAGCAGAAGGCTGAGCTGAATGTTGAATTGTACCAACACATGACAAGGTGGGTAGAGCAAAGGTTGTCCTTTGCATTTTGAGATGCAAATTTTCAGCTGAGGTGTCGAGGCCTTGTTTTACCTCAGCACCTGACACTAGCAGCAGCCTGGCTTCCTACTGCCTGCTGAAGTTTCTCTCTTTTCTATGCTATTATTACTCCAAATTGCTTATCCTTATGAAATAGGAAGACTTTTGGTGTCCTGGCTTAAAAACACATGATCAAGCCTTATGGTCCAGATCTGTTCCCTCTTTGCTGAAGTCTGAAGACATAAAAGTTTATCAAATTAAGAATAGCCATTTAGTAAACAATGGATTAAAAATAGATATAAAGTTGGAAAGAGTTTTCCAACAGAGCGGTGAGGCAAATACACCCAGTGCCATCTTCCTGAAGCTCACCCCCATACTCCTAGAGTGAGAGGCTAAAACCTGTAGGTCGCCTTCAGCGGTGCTTTGTACCCTTCACAGTCTACTTACTTCATCGCAATTAGGTTTAAGTGGTGTTTAGCATTCCATGATTGCCCTACTTTATGGTCCCTTCATTTTCCTAGCTTAAAAAATAGCGGTGTTGCAACACTGTAGTGTTTCTGTTGTGATTGTCATGATGGAAGCAGAGCCAATGCAATTTGCCCATGTTTTACTAACCGCCATCTGGCAGGGATATGGTGACATGCTAATCTTCACAGGACTCTTGTTTTTCAACTATCTGCTGGACAACTAAGGAGATCACCAGGCTGCTGGGATGAGTGCCAGATGGGAGGCAGGTATGTTTATGAGTTTAAGATTCTTATTTTCCTTCAGTGCTTTCACATGCTGTTCGTGGAGTGGCAGGAAAAGTGAAAAGGGGGAGGAGGGGATGAGTCAGTGACTAGACTACAACTGTTCAAAATCACTCTGAAGTTCTGCAAAACACAGTTGTTTCACAGTCCACCTCTTAGCTGCTCTTTGTTCACTTGGTCTTGAGGTCTGGATGGGTTTTTGGGGAGTCCTTCATTCCAGTGATTTGCCCAGTGCCCCCAGTCTGACAGGCAAAGGTCCTGCTGAACATTCACATGGTACTACTCAATCAAATGGCCACACTTGGCCTTCTAACTCATTCTTGTAGCTCTGGTGAGCTCTGAGGTGATGGAAGGACAGTCATACACCACCTCACCAGTAACTACAAGCAGCTGACATGGTGTTAGCACAGTGGCTAAATCTTGCACAGAAATCTTATACAGAGCTCCAGCAGTTTTGTATCAAGAATGAGAGAAAAGTCTCTGCTCACTTCCCTGGATTTCAGCGCTGCAAAAATGGCAAAAATTGTTGTGATAAGATGGAGATTGAGTCTTCTAGATTATAAATACCCAAAGGATGATGATGACACCAAAACTATATAACTATTTTGAAGTTTACCTAAAAATCCCACAAGAAAACCCGACAACTTCCAAATGGTGAAAGGACAGCTGAGGAGTGCAGATGAAGCAGTCAGGAGAACACTGCTCCTCAAGTGATCCAGACGGTAAGTTAACTTTGTTTGGAACATGTTCAGGTCTCAGCTGTGTGATGCCTATTAAGCTTCCCTCCTAGATCCCATGTCTCTGGGTCTCCTTGCAAGGGGCTCACAGCTCCCTGGCTGTGGGTCTCAGCTGGGAGAAGGGCGTGCAGCAGCTACCCAGCTCACCAGAGCTGGAGCCAACACTGTCTCCTGCCGACATTTCAGAAAAAGTCAGCAGCTTCAGCAAATTCATCTAAAAAATGCCAGTATAAACTATTTCAGCAACTCTGCAGTAAATATTTATCCCTGTCACACTCTCATACCTATACCTAACATCTTACCCTGACTCACCTTCACGCAGCTGGGCCAAAAAATAGAGTCTTGTTTTAGCCACTGTAATGACTAACATTCATAATGACTAACGAAGAGCTACTGCTAAAAACACAAGCTGCTTTAGCTCAAACTAAACAGTCATGGCTCACCAGTTAGGACTGAAAGATTCACGTTCATCTCAAATGTAGAGGAGTATCTGTGGCACACTCTCACCAACATGTTACATTAACAGAGCCATGCGCAATAAATCCTTATTACAGTAGGCTTCTCATAACAAACATTTGTGATGAGGGGGATGGTTTGGAAGAACCCTGTGTTGCATCAATTAAGCAAAACAAGTAACTCCTCACAAATTTTCCCCCAAACAAAAAACAGAGCACAAACAACAACAAAATCCCTCACCTGTCACACACAGGTTGGAAATCAACTCATGGTTACAGTCAAGGATAAAGCGTGGGACATGCACATGTACCTTCCTTTTCTTCCCTCATCCTAGGTAAGGCAATTACTATGGGAATTATCTGCTCAATTATTAATTAAATATCTATAAATTCACACACTCACAGACAGTCTCTCTCTCAATAGGTCTTGGCATAAGGGAGCACACAGAATTTTGGCAACGAGCTGAGAGTGGAATAGGCGGCACAACCTAGACATGCCCAAGCCTTCTTGACACAGGAACAGCTTCTCTTCTCTATGCCAGTGGTTTACTCAGTGCCAGCTCTGATGCACACCCCCTTCCAGGAATGGCTCTCATCCATGCTGGCAAACAAAATGATAGAGAAGAAAATATGAAATTACTCTTCAAAATGTAAGTGGAAGGATGAGCACGGCGCCAAGTGAGAAGTATCCAAATGTGAGATCCCACACTGCTACATGTCAGTTGGAAAGATGACACACATACAGAAAGTAAAGCAAACAGGTTCGTCCACAAAGGGAAGCTAAAGGAGATCATTTGCATTTTGGATAATAAAATATTTAAAGCAGCACTGCACAAATTATAAATAAAAACATTAACTGCCATCACCAAGAATGCGAGCACCCTATGTGGAAGCTGGCCAGCAAACCCCTTCATTAAATACAATATGATCAGAAGGAAATAGAAAAGTGGCTATGGACCTCTGAAGGCCAGCAGGTAACGCAAGCCAATTGGTTATTCAGTTCTAATTAAGGGATCCGATACTTACTTTGGACTACTCATGGGAGAATAAAGCAAGAGTTCAGGGTGAAGTAAAGTCTACTTTATTTAACAATCTGTGACTGATTATAAGGGAGCAGCAAGTTCCAGATGGGTGGGAGTGCTTACAAAAACCCTGTATTTTCCTACAACTTACAATCAGTGCTTTAATTTCCATGCATTGTAATGTTGCCACTTAATACAACAAGCACAGCAGAACAAAGAAACGTGAAACCAACTTTGCACCAAAATTTGGGGACTGAACAGGACATGCTTTGCCCCTCAAGAGAGGATGTAGTTCAAGCTTCTAATTTTAGCATCCTATTCAAGACAATACCTGATTTAGAGTGTTCCTTGGTTGAGCCCTCAGCTCTGACCTAACACTAATAAACTGTTTAACACTGTTGTGTAAGTCATGCAGGCTTTTTGGGGACAGAAATGATGCCTGTTTCTGTGCTGTAGAAAAATCATCACGCAGATAGTATTTTAAAATAACATTCACTTTAGCTATTATTTATTTGCAACTATCTGTTTTTAAGAGCTACCATCATTTTGAAATGAGCAATCATTTTGCTTTTTAAATTCATCTTATTCATGTCCTTGTAGCCACCCAGATTTACTAATGCGGGTGTGCAAATCACATGGAAGCATGGAAATCTCAAGAGTTTTCAAAAAATGTAGTCCCTTTTCTGTTCTAATTGCAAGTTCAAGAAACTGTTCATTTTTATACTCAGAAAAGGCAACGTACTTTAACATTGTGATTCCCATTCTGTGACTTTGCCCACCCTGTACCTAATCCCCACTGTCTTGGCACAGCAGTAGAAAAGCAGCAGGACCATGAGTAATGGTAAAAGCCTGGAACTTAGCAGCCTTAATTGATTCATATTCTGTGAAAAGAAATAGAAAAGGTCTATGTTTGTCTCCTTGCAGAGCTCCTAAGTAAACTCTGCTAGACAGGGTACGTGCATTAGGCTCACTGCTTTTTTGCGGCTCAGCAGAGCTAGGAAAGATAACAGAACGCAACTTTCATCCACAAGGATTTCCCTAGGCAGCTGCTGTAAAAGGGTTAATGACTGATGTTTCCATTAAATCTGACCTACCTCTCAGTTCTGCAGCGGCCTGATATAATCCTTGTTTTGCACCTATTTGCATGGACAAATGGAGTCACTCCATAACATGCAACGCACAACCCTCGCTCTAACAAAAGGTCAATTCATTTTAAATGGACGCACACAGCATTATTTCTACTTACGCTTAAAACAAACAAACCCGGGAAAAGCTTGCCTACGCACTGTGCAGCTACTTACCAAGAATTAAAAGCTCCGCATTCAGAACCTAATGGACACAGAATACATCTGTAGGCATCCGTGTGTACTTTGAAAAGAAATCAATGCTATCACCTCACAACTGCCAGCCAGGACAATATTCAGCCTTCCTGAGCTCTCCGATCCAAAATGTCAATCATCTCAGCTCTAAACTTTCAAGGACCAGGTATAGTCTCCTTTGCTGGGAATTCATGGTAAGAACAGCAGCAACAATAAAAAGCCCTCAAAACCTTCCTAGGGGAAGCCATTTTTTTATCTACTTATTTTTAAATCCCAACTCTGAATTTGTTTTCTATGCAAATAGATTGAGGATGGGTGTCTATGCAAATTGATCATAGAATGTGCATTACTTTGGCCAACTGTTTGAACATACTGAAGGTCAAACCAAATCAAATAATGGGAGAGGAGCTGCTGTTCCTAACACAAACCCACTAGGAACAGAACTAACACTGCAAAAATCAGCTGTATGATTAGTATTTGTTAACCATAATTCTGAAAGTCTCAGCTCAGAGACCAAATTAGGGAAATGGACTTACTCCTGGAAAGTACTTCACCAGATCAGGTTTGTGGCAGCAGCAGTGAGACAACACTACTCAGATGATGTAATGAAAAGATCCCAATGCTGAACAGTACATTGTTCAATATGCTAGCATATATTTTACTGAATGTTTTTCTAGGAGTGTTTAATACTTGCATTAATATCAGAAATAATGTTTACAGAGCTAAAGTATTAATTGCTCAGAAGCCGAAATTACCATACGCTCCATGTTTCCTTGTTCGGGATGTTAGGAACTGCCTGTTATGCTTTTTGGACAGAAAAATAGTCCTCACTAAATCAAAATTTTCTACAATAAAATTTTAATTGTGCCAAAATACTCCAATGAAATGAAATATTTTGTGGCAAGATCAATGAAATTTGAATCCTTCCAGTATATTTAACCATTATAAATGGTTATATCCATTGGCATTTATCCTAAGGGATCTGTGCAAGCAACTGAAGCAATTCTGGAGCAGTTAACATAAAACTTATGAAGGCCAGGGGAAGTACGAGTAGAACAGAACAAAATAGAACCTGGCTTTAAAGAAATTAAAATTGAGGAAATAAAAAACACTTTAGTTTATCTTCAATTCCAAGAAAATTTGAAAAAATAAATAATTTTTTTAAAAAGCATGAGTGGTAACAAGTTAATCTCTCAAGAAAATAACTTGCTAAATGAATCACATTTCTTTCTGTTATTTATAGTTCTGTGCAGAGTACCAGAAGTAGTAGTTGCCATACGCGGACTGTGGTTCAGTTTTTGAAACTGTCTGATGATGTCCTCACATAAGTAAACCACATGATCTTCAAGAGAGACAGTCTTGCTGGAACTATCATACGGCAGACAGGAAAACAATACACTGTTACAAAGAAAGCATTATTAATGGTTCATTACTAAAAGGGAATAATGCATAGAGCAATGTTCTGCAAGCATCTGCCCTGAATCTGGTGCTACTCAATGTTTTCTCTAACAACTTTGGTGATGGAATAAAGAGTGTTCTTATGAAATCCACAGATAGCATCATACTGACAGAGATGGCAAGTAGGAAGACAGAATCAGAATTAAAAATGATCTTGAAAATTGGAGGAGTAGCCTGAAAAGGATGCAATTGGGACAAGAAGATGTAACTGTAATTAGGTAGAACAGTTAACTGCATAAATGCAGGATTGGGAGCAACTGATCAGGTAGCACTTCTTTGGAAAAGGATCTGGGTGTTACAGTCAATTGCAAGTTAACAACATGACAACATTGTGAAAAAAGCCAGCATCACATGGGGATAGATATCATCATATGATACATAAAGGTACACAAAGATAACCTTTCACTTTATTTGTCACTGGTAAGACCTCTGTAAGGAACTATTTCAGGGTGCTTCTCTTCAAACGAGATGTGGTCTATCTGTAGATGGTTTCTAATTTCCACTTTAAATTCAATGATCACTGTATGTATGAACATCTTTTTCCTTATCCTTTAACTTTAATTGTTCTTTTTCTTGGTGTATTAATATTAGGTAAATCATGTAACTACTTGATCTTGCTAGGTTAAACAAATCGAAACCTTTATTCTTTTTCATTAAACAGACTATCTGTTCCCTAGATAATTTTTGTAGCTATTCTTCAACACTTTCCAGTTTAAATTAATCTCTTAAAACATACATAAACGAAGCTGTACACAACATTCTATGTGCTTTGTAGAATGGCTTTCTTCCCTCTTTTGCTGGAAATACCAGACCCGATACAGCCTGCACTCATATTGCCTTTTGCACATAATCACATTTAATGTTTCCGAGTAATTCTATGATCACCTGAATGTCCAGGTCTTTGCCCTTTGCTCTGAGGAAGGTTAGAGATGACAAGGTATAGCAAACATTCATTGGTCCTTAACCAAAGGACCTTCTTCTTTATGCTTTAAAGTTTTATCTGACTGTTAATCTCTAGTTCCTCAAAGTCACCTAATTTTTCATTATGGAATTCTGATCCTCCTGTAAAATGATAATGCCTCTCATATAGCTGGTTTCTGTTTAAAACACAACTGTAAGAGCAATTAAAGTTCTTCCTTATTGGTCTTCTGTTTCCTTTTATTTATGCATATGAATGATTAAAATCATGGTGTAAATCACAATTTGGTGTGGTTTTGGGTGTTTTATTTGTTTGTTTTAAAACAGAAGCCAACCATATGACGTTTTGAGTCATTAATTCTATAACTGTCATGACCCAACACTCTCACTGCTGAAAGACTTGTAGGTTTTTTATTCCTTTTAACCCCTGTGATAGGCTTATATTGATTGAACATTTTCAAAGCTGACACTGCAAGGGAGGGAAGAAAAAAAAAAAAAAAAAAGAAGCTGAAAACTGCAGTTCCCAATCAGGCAATAGGCTTTACCAAAGGTCAGCTCTGTACTAGCGTTTGCAGTTTTAAAATATATATTATTTTCTTCCTAAATAACATGCAAGATACTGTTCATGATCTACTATGCCAATGCTTTTCATAGCGCTATAAAACATACTCTCATCTATGTAACAGACTTCTCAAATATAAACTAAAACTGACAGAACGGTTCTGGGTTTGATGAAAAAATGATAATCTGAAATTTTATGGCCTGTTGTAAGGAAGAGATCAGGCAGGAAGAATGTACAGCCCAGATGATGGTTCTTTCTGGCTCTGCACTAATCTCTACAGCTCCTCACATTCACTGATTATAACAAGAACAAATACATTATCCAAAACAGATTAAACAAACAGTATTTGAAACATCGTCATCATTATTAAAAATGTTCTGAATGTTGGGCTACTTTAAAAATGAATCAGATATATTTTGATTTATATTTCAATAAAAAAATATGTGTGTGTGTGTGAAGGGATGGGATAGGGAAGGTCAAGGCTGATTAGTGTATTAGAGATGCTCTTTTTCACAGTCTTGTGATTCATGCTTTTCCATGGTTTTCTGAAGCAAGTATTTCAGATCCGGCTGCTGCACAAGCCCAGTAACTAGTTCTCATCACAAATTTCCTAAGGGGTCTCAGCAGACAGATGGAAACGATACACATGCGCAACAGCCCCTCCAACACAATAGAGCCACTGTATCAGTAATGTGGGAAATATAGCATCCCTCCATCCCTGAGTAGGCTTTAATGCACTGGATTGTAACGGCTCCAAAGAAGTGTTTGTGGTCTACTGAGTCAATCTTCTGTACATTAAAAAGTCATAGCTGGCACTACTATCTCTTGGGCACAACACTTAAAAAATACCAGTTAAAAAGGAAAAATAAAAGGAACACACCAAAGCCACACAAAAAAAGTCAGAGCAATTTAGTTAGTTGGGACCAGCAAAGCGCATAAATACATGCTTTGCTCAACTCCAGTGGAAGCGAAGACAGGGCTTATGTCTGTTGCTGAGTCAGGATCTTAGCACCGGACATAACCTAAAATTGCTCTGCTGCTGAACACACTAGGTACAGTCTTAATCTAAAAGTGATATCATACCATGTATCCCACTATTAGCAATACTGGAGTAATATCATTCCCACATGCCGAGTAAGATGCAGTGTCATATATTCCAGTGGCATACACTTTTCAGAGAAAATGCCAGGTAATCTGTTATATACACATCTTAAAAGCAGCTGTTTCTCACATTCCTGCAAACATCTGTAGCAAAACACAGATGAGTGTGTACTGAAGGGCAGCCTGTCCAGCCAGCACGACCTAACCACGCACAAGTGGACTCTTGGGCAGAACTGAGGTATCCATCAAGCAATTACCAAAATTCAGATTTCAGCTGGGCTGACAGGTCTGATAGCCACCTTAAGTCCCAGAACTTGCATTGGCCTTGGGTGGGCTGTCTCATACACTGCTGCTTTCTTTGATGGCTCTGCTGTTGCTGCTGCCCAGCTGCTGGGTGAGGGACGCCTTGCAGCCCTGCAGCAACCTGGGAGGACTTGGAAGCAGAGAGCCACTATCCAAGTGCAAACACTACACAGAGTCAGTGCCAACCACACACAGAAGCAACCTTTTCCCACCATGTTCACTGACCATGTTCACCTCTTAAAAACCATTATTACATCAGCTGTTTTTGAGGCTGAAAAGTTACTGCTGGGGTTGGTAGGGAGACAATTTTCCTGCTCGCAAGTGTTGCTGTGGGACTGAAGGAATGAATGGGAGGGCTTATTGTTTGTAGCCTTGAACATCATGTGAGAAAAGGAGATCATAGGAAAAAAAAAAAGGAAAAAAAAAGGAAAAAAAAAAAGAAAAAGAAAAGAAAGAAAGGAGGACTAATTCGGATGTCAAAGTGAGGAGGGTGCAGTCCTCAAAAATACTTCATACTGGTTGTCAGCTTTCCATGTATACAATGGCAATAGTAATTAAAAAAAACAAATAATCAGACAGAGTTGACTTAATCCTTGCTTAAGTAGTGGAGACGTTTAACTCTGAAAGCATGTACAATGTGATTATAAATAAAAGCTGTAGTCTGTCATTAAATTGAGCTATTTCAGAGTTTCAAGAGTAAAAGATGGCAGCATGGGAAGTAACAGTACTGATGCTGTTGCAGTAACACCAGCCACCAAACCTGAAGCAAAGCCTGAGATAGATTTCAAGATTTTGTATCCACCTACTAAGACTGATTACCTCCTCTTAGACCCTGAATGGAGAGGACACTGCAGGACATGTTTAAATGTATCTGTATCTAGGAAAGTACTTAAACGTGTACTCACACAAAGGAGTATTTCTCTGAACTGGGGTCTCAGTTTCTCGGAGCTGATGCTACTATAGCCTACTAAACACTGGGCTTCCAGTACAAGTCTGGATGATGTGACTGGTGACTTATGAATGCCAAACCTTAAAAAAAAAACCTGTCACCTGGCCAGTTTTTTGATTATATATTTACAGACACAGAGAAGTACAGTAACAAACACTTTGCATTTGTGCATAATAAATGAAAAAAAAAAAAAAAAGAATATTCACTCTGAGCCAAAACATTCCTTGGTTTTAAACAAAAAAGAGAACTCTGTACAAAATCACCTCTGGGTGCTTTTGTATTTTCCACACAAAGTGCATAGGATCAGCAAAACTCATATAGCCAAGATTTCCTTGGAAAACATTAAGGTCTTTATCCCACTTGAGACATCAAGTCATTACTCCTAACCTCTTCCTCCACTGAAAAACTCCATTAGCTTTGAAAAGGATGATTGCTTTAAGGGAAAACAAAGTGCTCGGAGAAAGAAACCCTCCTGAAAATGAGAGCATTCTCTCCATGCTGGCGGTGAATACAGACCAGTGTTTTATGCTCATACCTCTGCAAGTGAGAGGCTACTCCTGCACAACTCTCAGCTCACTGGGGAGGATTCAGACAACTGCCTCAGACAAGCTGCGTGCATGCCCTCTTTGCCAGGGCAAAAGTCTCAGCAACCACATATTATGCGGGGGGGGGGGGGGGGGGGG
>VZZY01020909.1:98698-153358 GCA_013400335.1 Eurystomus gularis
GGGGAAGTTATTTTCGCACCTTTTGTCCTGTCCCAGATAGGTCAGATAAGGAACTGTGCTCAGTGTAGTGAATTGGAGGGGTTTTTTTGGATACAGAAGCTGCAGATCAGCATGTATTTGGGGGAAAGCAGCTAAATTGGATAGTAAGATTACAGAGGAGCTGCAGAGGATCCTGATACAGTAAAGATGGATTGTGCTCCAGATGTGGCATCAAGGTTATTAAAGTCCTCTTTATCAGACTGTGCAAACACATAGCTACATAGAATTGTTTACAGCTCTGTCAAAGATACCTGAGGCTCGGGATCCTGCAAAACAGGGAGCAAGAAAGGGTCTTTATTGACCGAACAAGCGGTGACCTGTTACTGAATGTGTTTGTTAGCACTTCCAACGTGATCGCGGGTCTTGAGCCATGATACAAAATAAAGGGCCCTTTCTGCTAAAGAAAAACCTCCTCTGTCCCAGAATTTGTAATAACACTTTTTTCTATAGTTAGGATTCATTACATCTGGCTGTTTTTTTCCTAACCTTTCTAGCTCCCTTAGTTGCAAGACTACATTCAATGCACTTTTGGCTCCTAACAGGGATCAAGTTTTCCTTTTTATTTTGAAATAGGATGAAAGCTGATTATTTTTGGTGATTTTTTTATTACTCCAGTATATAGTCTCTTGTTTTGCTTTGTAGACTTGGTCTGGTTTGGTTTAGGTGCCACAATGCTATCAAAGTACAAATTACTGTACATACTACTTGCTGACACTACAAGCTGCGATCTGGCATTGAAAGCAACTTAACCAAGCTGAGACAGCGGCATGTACACTGTGACAGATTAGTGCACTGGCAAAAGGAAAAGCTCTTATTTAGGTAACGCAGCATGCTTTTGTCCATCATATTACATGTTAATTCATTCACCTGAGGCTCTTGATGATTCCTTAGTAGCTAAGGAGAACTGCTAGCATCGTCATGTCTTTACAGTGCTAACTTTCCCTTTCCAATCCCCTTCACCCTTTTTTTCCTACCTCAATACTTTGCAACATGAAAAGGATGGAAGCAAAAGTTAACATGCTTTAGCAGTCCCCACAGACTGCTTAAACAAACACTGCGATTGCAATTTAGACAATCTGGAGTCCATTCAATATTAAATCCCCATCCCAGACTACAACTGCCAAACAAATAAAGGATTCATGGAGTACTTTACACTGTCATTTACTACCACAACCATTGTCACTTGACAATCCAGAGGAGGAGCCTGCAAGGTCTGATACTGCACCAGCTACATCTGTCAACAAGAAGACAGAGAGCTCTGCTAAGCAAACAGGCTTGATCCTGCTTTACACAGTCTCCCTTTGTCTTGCCCCAGCTGAGCCTCTTCTAATCTTCTCAGGCTATCTTCAGCAGCACAAGCAAGAAGTTCTGCTGGAACCTGGCAGACAAAAGATGCCTTTCTTCACTGCTGTGTACTGTTTAAATGTTTATGCCACTCCACCTCTGTCCACCCACCTTTATCCCACGTTTCCACTCACGACACAACTGGAACAAACACATCATATTACTTGTGACAGCAAATTATACCAGTGTTTGTCACATCAGAAGAGGGAAACACCCCATATCATGTAAAATGACATTATCAAAACAAAAACCTTGTAGGTTTGGGGTTGAAATGGACTACATATTTTAATCTTCCTCAGCTGCAATTAATTTCAGTTACTTATTCTGAAGTGGCACCTAGATCAAGCTCCCATTGTGCTACATTGGTTCAGGATAAGGTCTCATTTTTCTGAAAGCCACTGGCATTAGAAATATTCACCACCTCCAAAAACCGAATCTGCTTGGAGACATTTAGGCAAAAGTGATCAAGGTACATTACTCTAGATGTCCTAGCTGGCAAATACTAGCATTAGAAGTCTTGCACAGAGTGTATTTTTTCCATAGCTAGCCATCTTAAATAAATAGAAGATAAGCAGCATCACCAGGTAAACCCTCAGGACACAATTCATCTCAAGAAAACGAATGCAAGATTTCCAGCTGTTTTGGCATCATGAACTGCAATATTTATTCTGGAAGGAACAAACAACAGATGTGGTTGGATAGCAAGAGTTCATCTGGTTTTCAACCACACTTGAAATAAAACTCAATTTCCCATTATTATGTCAAAAGCACTTGATAAATGTCAGGAATTTTGGGGAAATCCTAATGTGTAAACCTCAACTTTCAATCCCTTACCCAGGTTGGAAGGGGCCTCATAGGACAAAATCCTTCATCAACATCTGTTAAAGCAACTATTAGCAAAAAGTGGCTTCCTTAACTTGTGAAATTCACATGAACTGCATCCGTGATTTTTTCTGTGATTTTTTTCTCCTTCACTCAGCAATGAGATTGCTCTGTCTGCTGTCACTTTGACCTGCTCTTGCCAGGGACGTACCCCTGCACAACCCCCTGTGGGCAAGACAGGTCCCAGGGCCTGGAGCAGCATTGGCAGCGTTTTGTGGTGACTGCTTTACAACAACCAGAGAAGAGTGTTTTCGTAAATAAAATGAGCATTTACACAACCCCACCTTCCAGCTGTGCCACCTCCAGCTGCCACCCAGCCTGTGCCAGGGAATGAGTGGAGCCCACTGCTGGCACCACGGGTCAGAGGTGGCACTTCCCCAGCCTGGCCCCCACAGCAAACTCATATTCATGGTGCCACTTGAAAATCAGAGCCTTCAGCTTATTTTGTTGCCACTTGCTTTGATGATTTCCTTTAAAAATACAATGGAAGAGATCTAAAAGGGATGCATAAGCCAAAGTTGCGGTTAGATGGCTAACTATCTACCTGTACTCCACGTCTTGGGGAATTGATGTTTTTGCCCCACATACATAATCATACATTTTGTTGGCAGTCGGACCTGACTGACAGAAAGATCTGTAGAGATACATAATTGGGGTGGGGGGGTGTGGGGTGGTAGAAAAAAGGAAAAAATTGCTGGGTGAAATCTGACATAAATGGGCCTGTGCCAGCAATGAATCTAGCTGGTTAAAAATGTATTAAAATCTGAATATCTCTTTCAATCTCTCATTCATCCCTCCACAAAAAGGAAGAAAGAAATTCCATTAACTGGATAGTATTTGCTGTCAGCAGCATTATTCTCTACTAGTAGGAGAGCCACAGAGCTCTCTACTGCCTCACTATGAAGTACACCCCTAACTTTATATCCAATTCTGTTTAGTTGAATTTTGATTACTGTGTCCCTGCAACGGCAACCACTACATTTTTTTTCCCCTCCCTCTGCCTGTGAATGTATATTGCTCCACACAAATGGATTTGATCATCGATTGTACCCAAGCATCATTGCCTAACAAATAAATAATTCAGAATAACAATTTACTTCTGCTCCCCTCGTGTTGGCACTCTCACTTTTTAATCCTGTAAGCTTGAGGACATCTGAAATAAATTTTTCAGGCCAAGGTTACAATTATTTTATATATATTCTAAGGGCACAAATTCCACATTCATTCTAAGCTCTTCGACTCCCCTGCATTTTTTGGTGTCCTGTCCCTCATTTGAGGTATTTGTCACACATTTTTAAAGGCCCGTGTCACACATGTGGGTCTTGGCAAGTTACGAGTTGTAGCCAGCAGCCTGCGTGACCCTTGCAAACCCACTTCTACCCCCCATCCGATTTCTTTTCTTCTTGCTCTCCAAATACCATCTTGTCTGCCCCTGCTGAGATACTGCAGAAATGTTCTTCATCAACATACAGTGTCATCTAACACATGGAGCCTGCCAAGTTTTCATGTTGTTATATCAGGAAAATATCCCTCAGGGGCAAGGGGAGAGGAAGAGGTCATTTTTCATCTATGGAAGAGTGAGTAACCCTTTTCCTTTGGGAATAAGAGGGTCTTAATTTAACAAACCTTCTTCCCTGTCACACTGCTGCTGCTCACTTGCACACCACGGCAGGCTAGGCAGCATGAGAGCTGAAGAATAAAGCGTACTTGCAGGAAAGTAGCAGTTAAACTTGGCTTGGCATGCTGGAATTCAAAATAATTAAATGCAGAATGGGAGACAAGCCAAAAGTATAGGAGTTTCCAGTGCAGAGGAGGGAAATTTGTCTGGTTTCCAGGTGCGATGAGCAATCCTCAGAAGGCTCTCATCCATTCAAAGAAGGAAGCCCAAAATGTGGGTTCTTAGGTGAACTTTAGTCAAACTATAAATCCTTAGAATCTTCAAAAAGATTCAGACCTGGGGATTGCTCAGAAACAGGCTTCTTCAGAGACAGAGTGCCTTTTTTATTTTTAAACAAAAAAACTTTTTTGGTATTTTCCATTGTACCATGGTTAAATTTTCCATGATAACTTTTTTTTTTTTCCATGAGGTACCAGCCCAAAAAGGGATTCAGTGGCTGAATGGCTGTCCATTTTGATGTGGACATTTGCATTGGGACCAGTACTTTCTCTGCATTAAGGCTTAGGCTCTCCTCAGCTAAATGAAAGGTAAGCGAAGCTGCAATACAAAATAAACACTGATGAAAAGTGGCTGCTGGTTGCTTTCATTTTCAGAGGCATCTCTGATGACTCTGTAGACAAATCAAGCCCAGTGACACTTTCTGTGAAATGGTGCCTGGCAGGTTCTTTAAATGAAACTGCTGAAAACTGTTATCCCACCCACAGCCCAGACCCCACAGAATTACACAGAATTAAATCATGGGTTTACACTAAGGTTCCACGATATGAACTCCTTATTAGCCTACCAAATGTGGACTATATCCAAGACCAGAATGGGTTCATTTTCCAGCACTGGTATAGATGAAGAAAAAAAAAATATGCTCCTCTCATTAAAGTTCTCACTGAAACAGCAGAAATTTAATTAAAATTGTTAGTCCTGAAAAATTCAGTCAGTCTGAATCAAAAATTCTGCTTTTTTTAGCTCCAAACCAGTCCTGCATTTGCATCAGTATTGCCCTCTTATCTAAACCAAACCTCCAGCTTTACTCAGATTTGAAATTGTCCTCTTAGCTCATTTCTGTGACACATCCTTGTTTGATTTAGAGATGTTAGGCAGCAATATCCTGCGAATACTTGCCGCTAGTGACCTGTCTCTAATAATGGTAAGATAGAGCACGCAGAACTCTGCAGTCACTGCCTTTTTGCCTCCCCTTTCATCCAAGCTGGGCAGCTATCACTAGAGGTGGTAAACACTATTCCCTCAAACAGGGCTACAGAGTTTTTGCTTGGCTTTTCATGTCCCACATACAGGACCTGAAACGTTTCAGCAATTCTAAATGTGACCAGCAATTTAATACAAAAAGCTGTAAAGCTTTCAAGACTGTTTTTCTCTTCAGATTTTGAATCATCTTTTATAGTCTCAGAGGTGACACAGAGAGAAGAAAAAAATTTTACAAATCTCACTTAGAGATGGCCTCCAGTTCCTCAATAACAAACTGTGCTTCCTGCCTCTCTAATTACACCTGCACAGAGGCCTTGGGACATGGACTGGCCTCCTCCATCCCCTGAGTGGTACAGATCACATCTTGCTGATTATTGGATTGAGTCTCTGGGCATTACTCTGCAGTTCCCTGTTCATGTTTATATGGCAGGACCGCTTCATTTTGATGTCTTCAAGTTTTCTCAGCCTGAGGAACTTTGACCAGCCAGTTAGAAAAAGTAAAAGAATACCATCCTCCACTCAAGGCATTTCTTTTTCTGCAAAGTACAGGATAAAGGACAAAAAAAAACCAGCATAAGCAGCACATGCAGAGATCTTACATGTATTACTCTGTCTCCTCCTGTCATTCTTCTCTGTTCATAAAAACCCCTATCTTCTGGTAGGAGGAGTAAAGTCATCTTAGTCAATCCATTTGCTGCTGCTCCTTGAGCATCTTCACCCAAACCACTCAATTCTTGCTGGCTTTTTTTAACGCTAGGAGTGCTTACAGTGTGATAAAGGTTGGTGGGATGACTAAAACAGCATAAAAGCATATTTTTCCTTCTTTTTTTTCCCCTAAAAACCTCCTCTTACCCTTCTGGCAACTTTTTTAGATTATGCCAATCAGGAAGGAAAGTTAATATGACAGTGAAAATACCCAGAGCCAGTTTTCTGGAGAGAATAACACAGCAATCAGGTTCAAGTTCTGTTGCACCTGCAGGCACATTTTCTTGAAGTGCAGCTTACTGAAAAGCTTGGTGGATTAGAGACCCTTGTTTCCCATCTCAGCGTCTGCCCCTAAAATGATTTCATCAGCTCAGACTATTATCAAAATATCCAAATTAAGCTCTAGGTAGAGTAATAATACCTCCTGCTTTCACTCCCATTTTGTTTGCTTCTTGCAGAACAAGTCATCCTACTTAGCGCTCATCGCAGTAAACTCTACATAGGGAACAATTTTATGGGCAGCCTGACATGCTGACATAAACTGACATTCAGTTTAATTTCTAGGGTCAATAGTTCCCTCCACTCATGTATTTGAGAGATGCAGATACACTTAACCCAAAGATTCATCCAAAATTTGAATCCCAGTCTTTGGATAGATTCTTATTGCTATTCCAAGCTGTACCCACCATGAACAGCATAATGAACCTCTTCATTTTTCTCCAACCACAGCAATAAAAGAAAAACAGCAACAAATATCTCTTTACTTGCAGTTATTCCCACTGCACAAAAAGCGAGAATGAATTAGATGAAAGAGATGGAGTAATGAAGCACATCCTCCAAAAGTGTCACAAGACAAGTACAGGCTGGGAAAGTGGTTGTTCAGGATCCTCAGTCCTCATCTCACAATGGAAAGTCTATGTGATCTATATTATTCCTATACGGGATGTGATTAACAAGAACCAGGTTATTTAAATAAAAACACAAACCAAACTCTCCTGAAATTTTCAGTCATGTTCTAATGACAGAGGATGGGAAGATGTTGATTGATTCTGCTCTGTACTCCTTTGCAAAGGAATGATCAAAACTCTAAGATTCTCCATCCTGCCTAAAATGGCAACCCATGCCATAAGATGGACTTTCTTACTTGGAAGGGGGGGGACGGGGGGGGGGGGTGAGGGTGTGTGGAAGGAAAGCATATCCTTGCTTTCTTTTACATGATGAATCTTCTTTCCTTTTACTTACATTAAGCTAATCCCTTTGAAAAACAGCTATTACCCATCAAGTGTTAAAACCAAACGAAAAGTTGGGAAAACAGTCCGAAATGAGATTCCTTGAGCACTGGTGACAGGAAAGAAATTATCATGTTCCTGGTACGCAAAATACAATACGCATGCTTAATTCTCAGAGAGTCCCACCTTTTAAAAAATATTTAATAAAACATCAAAGCTTCCTATTACTTCAGAAATCCACACCAGATTCAAGCACTGATATGCAATTAAAAGAAAGAAGCTAATTTCTGTAAGGACGTGCTCTACTTTTAAAGACTTCTTTATGTAAGTGATATTTTTTTCGTCCAAATTCAAACCATAACTACGTGTTAAGTGAAGAGTAAAATCTCTAGCTTGGCTTCAAAATGGCAATTTTAAGTCTTAATGACCTTCGCATAGCACTTTTGAACATCACATAAAAAAGATAAGCCTTTGAAAACTTAAAAATGTAGGTAAGTAGGAAATATTTGAATAAGTAATTATGAAGGCTAAAAAGAAGAACGATATATATCATCACTAGGCCATATTCAGAGAAATACATTAGATCTTGGAGAATCTTAAAAAAGGTCCGTATTCATGTGAACGTGTGTTGCAGGTAATGAGCACATGCACAGATATCATTCCTAAAAGTCCTGTAAGGATAATGCTCACAAAACAGTAGTGTTAAAGCCTCCGATTCAGCAAAGTGCTTTTGTTTCAGCATAATTAACCATATGAAGTCCCACTTAAGCCAACTGTCTCACTCAAGGAGTGCTCTTGAAAATAACTACACATATACCATAATAGGGTCAATAGGGTCAAATTCAATTTTTAAAATCAATATAAGTTTTAAAATGCTGGCTGAAAGGACTGAGGATCTAGCTGATACCAAGTATTTTGGAAATAAGAAAATAGTTCTTCACTGCTTGAATAAGAAGGGTCGAGTATTTCAGAGCTGCCTGTGGAATTCCCCATGTAATTTAAATAAGGCCAGTGACTTCAAATTCCCTAGGTGACTCTGGAAATTTCAGCCACAGTTCCTAGAAAGCTAAAGTCAACACTGCTGCCGTTTACTTTAAAGCACTGGCCACACTGTGATTTGTTACATTTGCAAGTTGCAGCCTCCTAAAATGAGACGTACACATGTACATGCACGTTACCTTCAGGAACTGGACTAAAAAACAGTCCCTGCTGAACAACACTACCATTCTTAATTTAAGGGTGAAAAGGAAAGCAAAGAGATCCTTTTCTGCTGCAGTTCAAAGCAGAAGCAAACATTTTTGTTACACAGCTACTGTGCCGCTGCAACAGCACATAACACAAACGTGTACCAAAAATGTTCCGCATTTCTCAGTTAGGAGCTCCCATGTATAGTTGGGTCATTTGGGGTTTTGGTAACAGTAGAACTTTAACAAGGTTAAGTAAATAACGTTTTAATTGTGACCTCCAGAGACATCTCAGCCACGCTACCTATCAGAGTTTCCTGTACCTGCTCCTTTTTTGTTTTTTATATTTCTACAAACTTAAAACTCTTCTGAAAATGACTAGATTAAAAAAGAAAACAAACAAACATACAAACAAAAAAGTGAAAAAAAAAAAAAAAAGGTTGAGAAGGAAGAATGCTGCAGTTATGGTTAATAAATACCTTCCACACAAGAAACAGTGAGTTCCTACAATATTTATTTTGGGATGCAAAATATACAAAAGCAATCTAAACTCCAGAAAGAAGGATAGTTTATTATCAGCTTATGCACTCAGACTTATGCCTAAAAATCATGTCATTTTCTACACCATAAAAAAAATGCCAAGCAGACAGGATTTCTCTAGTAACCTTAACAAATTTTGAATGTCTTTCCAGCGTGGGCTTAAATCTCCTATACAAGGTCTGAGCTTTAAATAAAGTTTGGTTTGTTTTTGGTGGTAGAGCTATAGCTGCTTTGAGAGGGAGGATTATAAAAGAAAAATGTTCCACTTAATTTTAAAATGTAATGGATAAAATGTTTTTGATACAGCTCATCTGACTTTATTTGGTGAACTGGGACACTGAATTATTTTATTTCCTTGTAATTTTTAAATTGTTGCCGAGAGCCAAGACTCCCTTTACACAGTGGGAGCTGCACCTATTTACACCGGCTAAGGAGTCCATCTAACAATATTTTTGAAGAGACATGAATGAGCTGCACATGAAAAAGAATACGAAGTAGTGAATATAAATTTTGCATGCGGGGACCTGGTTCCTTGATTTGAAGATGCGGTGACAAAACTTCACTCACAATGCCAGTAATTAATAATTACAGTGTAGCCTAAGTTCCAGTCTACCTGTGCCAACACGCCTCAACTTTAGGGTTGCAGAGGGTTTGCGTCCAGATTGAACCCCAATGTTGCTATTTGGTTAATAATTAGCATATTAATTCATTTTAACATTTACAGCAAACAGAGTGGCATTGCAGAAAATCCTAATTATAGAATCAATAAAAATTGCAGCACAATAATTGTCCCCCTTTCTGAGCCAAGTAATCGTGGCTTCTTCTACATAATCTCATTGGGTTGCCCAGGTCTCCCCTCAGCCTCCTCTTCTAAATATCTGAGGATCATGGAAGTGAGGTCATTTCATCACTCCTTAGGAGGAAAGGGGAAAGAAAAAAAAAAGAAAAGAAAAGAAAAGGAAAAAGGGGGAGGGGGAAAAGCAAAGCGTCTGCTAAAATCTGACTTCATTTGATTTACTCTCCAAGACTGTTTTTTATTAAATATGTTTGACTGCTATCTCTAATTAAATGTAGAATTAATTTTGGCAAACTAACCACAGATGCAGTTTATGTTCAATTTTATCAGACAGATTTATTTATAAGCTGTCAACTTCTTGAAAGACTTCATTTTGGAGCAGTTTTAAATTGCTAACAGTAGCTGTAAATGGGGCTACTGTTCTCTGGAAGACTAAAGAAGAAGTATGCTATAAATGTCCATTCCATCTGCGAGGAATCATAAAACAATCACATTCCTTTATATTTTTTTTTTCTCCCCCCCTCCTTAGGACCTTTATTAAATTAGTTCAACTCAATTAAAAATAACTTCAAAAACATTTCAGGGCCCTTTGTTTCAGGGAATACTTGGAACTCTCTGCACGGAACGTCACCCTTTTAACTAATCCCTTTTGGGGAGCAGAGGAGAATAGTGGTATTGTGACTTCAGACAGTGCTTTCAAGGGTCTCTACTGTACCGAATTGAGGTCACCGCCAGACAATGCCCAACACCCAATAGCCATTCAGGCGTTCTTCACAACTCTATCAAACGTGTCTTTCTTTTTCGCGCGCGCTTTCTCTCGTGGCAAAGTCACAGGACAATGGCGAAAGCCTTCAGCACCATTTATGGTCACCATATTTGCACATGACAAAGTCTATTCTTCCTGGTTTGCCAATTCCGTGGTAAAAAAGAATGAACCCTGGATAGATTTTCCCACCATTTCAGTTGTTCAAACTTAGCTCAGATTAAAAACAGAAAACTCTAAAAACAACAAAAAGCCCTTCTAAGAACAGCAAGTGCTGTTTGAGAGAGTAGCTACTCCAGTCCTTGCTATTTTGGTATATAGGGAGAAGCTTCAGAGACAAAGTGGAAGATTAAATATGCTACATTATAGCCTGCATATGCACGGCTGAGGATACAGTTTAGTGCAAAATGGAAATGAAGGCTAAAACAGAAGCTATTATTTTTCATTGTGTCGTTTGCCATTAGCCACGTTAGAAAACTCACTGTTTGAACAACAATGCAGAAGCTCACATGCACAATTTGGTTTTGCTTGGGAAGGTTTAACTGCTTCAATTGCAAACAGCAGCAGCAGCAAATCAATTACTGCGCATTTGCACTGGCTACTGCTGCTATTTCTGAAGATGTACCTCAGAAGTTTTACTCCTTCAACAGATGAGGATGAGAGACAGAGTGAGAACGTTGCACTAGATATGGCAAGCTTGCTGCCAGAAAGATTTTTTTATTTTAAATATGCGATAGAGATACAGTATTCTTCACAACCTATAAAGATCTGAATGAAAATGTGCTGCTGTTTAAAAAGGCTGTTTATAACCAGTACTTAACTTGACATTTGCACTGCCTCACCCACACACCTCCAAAACACACACATCTTTTTTTAGTTAATCAGAAATCGTGAACCCCCCACCCCCCTGCCTGACAACAGGGAGCAGAGCAACCTAACCTGCAGACAGTCAAATACCATTAAACTCATCGTTAGAGAATAATTTCAGCGTATTCACCCTATAATGAGATGAGGTTTTTTTCTTCATTTCTATTTCTGACCTTTATGGCAGTTTTTTCCCTCCATTTTGCACCATGCTGTTTTCATGGCATTAAGCTGCTGCAGACTCCTGCCTTCTCTTCCCAAAAAACTAACCCTCAGCCTCATGAGACAAATCCTCCTAGTATTATGAGCTGCTCCTGCACTGGAAAGTGCTTTGCTTCTGCCTCTCCCACCACTGGAAGACAGACAGCCATGGCAAGGAAACCTGAAAGGTGTATCGCAAGGCATGCTCCAACGCTGTATCTACCCAGTCTCAAAAGGTCCTGCCTGCACAGTCAGCCATACCTTCAGTACACAACCACTTGGGTCAGAGAAGAATTACAGAACAAGGGCTTCAACTACATTGCCGGTCTGTTTTTGGCTTTTTCCCAACAGAATCAAATATACTGAATTATGATACTGATCCTCCCTGGAACAGTTATCTCAAGGAACTAGCATGATGCTAGGGACCAAATTCTGCTTTCACTCACAAGGAAAGCAAGCAAGTACTTAAATCCCAACCCACTTTAGGAAATCCCATAAGTATAGGCTTAATTTCAAGAACCTTCCCCAGTATAAATGTTTATCTGAATCAGAGGCTAAACATATAATTCAGGATGAAACCAATAATGTAATAATGCCTAGGAAAATCTTGGGATCCATCAGGAATAAGTTACTTAACTGGTAAACCTGCATGAGATCTATGGATGAAAAGTTCTATAAAATTATTAAACCATATCTTAATACAAAAAGAAAAAAAACAAACCAAAACCAAACACCCAACCCACAACTATAGCAAATTCTATTTAAACAGCAAAATGTATGTGTTGGAGTATTGACTCATGAGCTCCAGACATGGAAAAGACAGCCAAGTTTTTAATACCAAGTTACTTCCAAATTTGCTCCCCAGATTTTGATTGTATGAAGACCCAGAAACGAGTGAGTCAGTACCATTAGCACATTCTTATTCGACAGAGTAAAACTTAACTATGTTATTGTACATGTGAGCATCATCCATAGGCTGACAGCCAAGGGTTTCTGCCTACAAATGGCAGCTTATGTCAAACAGCAGAAAGAAATTCAGGTTCCAGGAAAAGGACTTCTTGAAAGTTTTTTTGTCAATAGCATTTTTTCTGTATTCTAACAAAAAAATAAAATTTAGGAAGCACATTTTAAAAGAAAGATTCCCAATGAAACAATACAGGAATAAAAAAATTCTACTTTGAAAATACGTGGTAGCACAGCATTTAACATCGCATGTACGGGAATGTGCCTTTAAAATGGCACAGCTAGGTAAATACACACTTAGGTGTTTTATTAATGTGTTTTACTTGCAATTACTCACTTTTCATAATAAGAAATAAGACAATATCTTCAAGAGATGGGCCATACACTCTTTGGAAGCTCCTGGAATTTCTAAATTAGGCCTTCTTTAAGCCACATTAAGGGCTTTTGTGCACTACTTAGTGCCTAAGTTGATTCTGAAATCTCCCCTGAACCCCCCAAAAACATGGCAAAGCCATAATTACTTAGCCCTGCTCTTCATGATCTCCACTTTTACTAAATCTAAAGAAGAAGATCTGTTCAGTAGGTTAATCTGGGTCCCAGAAGAAACTTTGGCAGCTAATGCTCCATCTAGCAACCAAAAAACACAGGCAGAAAGGAAGGAAAATACAGAAACACACGGAACATAACTCTAATCCCCTTATAAATGAATTTTTTTTTTTTCAGATGTTGATCTAAAATATCACAGGAGGAGTCTGAAAATATTTACTCAAAACATGCAAGCAGTCCTTTTACACTGAGCCCTGTTTCACAGCTCAATCTACCCCTGCTTCTTAATAGCAATGACTGAGTGGAAGTTAAGCTGACACCCCAGAGTGTCAGCTATTTTCTTAGCCACTGCTGGTGCTGCACATGCTCAGCCTTGAAGATGACCACAGCCCTCTAGGTGATGGCCTCCTAGTTATGGCTTGACAAGCTGAAACACTTCATTCTGCAAAAAGCCACTGTTGGGTGGGCTGAGGAAGCACCACTCTCACAAAACTGCTGAATCTACAGAAACTGATATTATTTATTTTTATAATCAAAAGCTAATGTGAATCACATTCATACTCAAATCACACATTTTTAAAAAAGATGCAAGAAATCAAAACCAATTACGAGTCAACTAAATAAAGTATACAGGCCCTCATCAAGACTGTAACTGGTTTTAGATCTCAAGTTTTTAATTCTCTTGTTTCAGACCCAGCTCTTCTCTCCCTTATATGACAATGCTTAGACAGTGGGAAGATGCAGGAATGAGAAGTCCAGCTTTGCTTTCTAGCAGGAGATCTCCCTGTATCATCAAACTTTTTCACCACCTGAAGTGTTTATCATTAACTTAGCAACACAACTGGCTGCTTGAACAGAACATCTGATGTGAGGACACAAAGTATTGATGATTTTTAGGCCAAAATTTATCATGTCTTTCTGTAGCTGCACATATGCAGACTAATTAGAGCATTGCTGGAAAAACCCCTCAATCCTTTCTTTACAGCTCGTATCCTACAGGAATATGAAGGACTGCTGGCTGGGTTCTTGTACAGTTATGCATCTTTGAAAAGGCTGGGGCCAGGTGGCAGCAAGAAAGGTTGCTTCTCTGTCCTTACCCTGTCCTGGAGGAGAAAAAGTACCCCCTTTCTAAGGGCACACTGCAGGTGGGCAGGCAGAGGGGAGCAACAGAGAAGACCCTGGACTGATTATGCCTGTGCAGCTCCCAGGAAGTCTCCATCAGAAGCAGCACCCTGGATAAGCAAGGAGATTATGCTCAGCCAACTCTGTCAGGTGATGGAACAAGACTCTTCTTGGTGTCTTGGACTGAACTGTGGACAGTTTCCTACAAGAGAAGGAGCCACAGCATAGATAGGCTTAAAGCAAGACTGAAGGAGAGAGCCTAAACCACAAGAAGCCATTAGGCAGGGAAGAGATATTTCTAAGTCTTCTATACCATTTTAAATAATTCTTCTGAGTTCTGTCTGTTGTTTTTTTTCTTTAAAAAATATATATAAAATATATATACACATGCATGTAAAAAAAAGGTCTTTGCTTCTTTAAGAAAAACCTCAATGCTGAGTTTAAAAGCCTTTTCTATCCCCTCTAGGAAGCTCACTAAAGTCAAGTCCTCCTCCAAACTAGCTGAGTCAGAGTCCCATGAGAGGATGGATGTCAGGCTAGGCTGGGAGCTGCAATGAGAGGGCTGTGTGACAACATGGTTGCTCCCTCATCACAGCAGCGACAACTCGCGTCCCAGCAGACAGGGCCAATGTGGGAGCGTTACAGACTTTTCAGAGGCCACCAACTGAAGTGGGTGAACTCTGATGCTCTTCTACCAGGTAAAACGTATAGGCACTGGCTGATCTATAACAGTGCTGGAGTGAGTGCTACTTAGTATTTCAGGGTTGTTTGACCACTGTAGGCTGGTCGTTGGGTTTGCAGTAGGGAAAAATGTGATACTCATAGCTGAGAAGAGCAGCCTCAACAGGAGAACAGCCAATAATGCTTGAAAAACATTGCTTCTTCCAGAAGTAGGAACATGTAGGGGAGGATAAGAAGGATTGAACTATATTTTCCTTTAAATTGTTCATAATAATCTACTTAGAGATGCCTTAGAAATCACTGAAATGGAGTAAATTTTTATTGCCCTTTTGAACTTGGATTAAGCTCAAGAGTTACATTTTTACTGTTATGGGATTCAGGCACCTATCTTTCTGACATTCCCTTTTTATAGAGAGAGAAATAAAACCAAAATAACTCACCGTTTTACTTGAAACACAGTCAGCAGAATCTAAACTGATGATGTCAAGCACCATGATGAAAGATAAGACAGGTAGACAAATTGACTGATGGGCTTTTTTTCAAACCGTCTACATCCACGATGTTACTATAGTATGGAACACTAAGACACCTTAAAAAAATCACACATGCACACTACAGTGTGATACATGAAGAAAGTTATATTCTAAATTTTTTTAAATATGTTTTCTGAAGTGAAAAGATATTTATGAGTGTCAAAGTGCAAACTTAGAAGGGCTTCTGGGTATGTAAGTATACCAGCCGAGCTAGAACAGCATGACTCGCAACCCTCCACAATTAGAAAGTAATGAAACTTACTTTAAACTGTTTTTACTCCACTAAGTTTCATTACCTTGCAGTTGGGACAGGCTACCACACCCAGACAGGGACCAACAATAACCTTCACTTCGCAGTGGCTCAGCTTGGCAAGTTGTTGAGTTGCAGCAAATCCTTTGTATCTGAGAACATAAATACTTGTGTAGAGAAAGATATATCCACAAACCTGATGTCTTCAAACCTCTCTATCTCAGGGAGACCAAGGCTTTCAAAGATGCTTCCTTTCCACGCTCGCTTGCACTGAAATCATTAGAGCTACACAAGGGTGGCAGGATCAGCCTCTAGTTACAATGCACAACTTTATCAGTTCATTTTTTGAATCCTGAGGAGCTCTTTTTTTTGCTGCTGGATAATACAATGCAGTGCTCATTTCTGGTTTGATGGCATCCAAAGAACTTTTGGACTAACTTTTACGTTTCTGGAAAGCATCTATTATGGGAGACCTTATAAATATAAATTAATGTGATCCCCTGTAGAGAAAACACACAAGATCATGAATCCCCTTAATAACACAAAGGGGATACCTGAACATAAGTATAAAGATATATTAGTGCTATGTTTTCTTTTTTATGAGAACAATTTAGTTTTTCCCTGTCCTTCCAGCCAGACTTGGCTTGTGTGATATTGAGAAAGAAGAATCATACACTTTCAGAATAGCTGACAGCCTGCTTTAGGCATTATATCTGAAAGCAAATCAGCAGCAGCAAGGAAATTGACATTTAGAGAGAGAATAAATTACAGGACATTGAATATCTGTACTAGAGCTGTAAAAAGTAGCAAAAATAAAAAAAAAAGAAAAGAAAAAGATCACCTGATACTGGTGGGGGAGGCCAGAGAAAGGAAGATGAAGATGAAAGGAAGAAGAAAGTTTTGTTTTATACACTATGCCTAGTCTGAAAAGACAAAATAATACAGACACAAAATGCTACACAGGCTTCAAAATCTCAACAGTTAGGGCATGCAGAATTATAACTGCCTGTACAACCCTTGTTTGGCCCTATCACGTAGGTGAGCTGCAGTACAATAATTGTACGATCACAGATTATTTTTCCACAAGATCCCTGTTCCACCGCACAGAACAAATCTTCTAATGGAACAAATCAAGCATGGGTTGATTGAGGATGTGGTTTGGGAGGTTTGATTCATTTGTTGCAGATTTCGAAGACATGTTGTGAATGGGGTGACGAATGGAAGGAAATAAAAGCTCATGTTAGCAGGGGCACAGGTGGATCCTACTTAAGAGGGCCTTATCACCTCCCTGCCATAGCCTACACGAGGTCACCTGTGTAACTGAACTTCCCCAGGTATCCCTGACTCTGCCTTCCTCATTTTCTGGGTGTGGGACTTAAAAAACAATGTGTAGAACAACATGAGCACTCACAGCTGCAAAATGAGTCATTCGACGCATTAATCTGAATATGCTAGATAAGGTTTACTATCGAATACATTAAATCAGATGATTTTTAGTATCTTTAGTTGTCTTGGAGTCACCATATAAGCAAAATTTCTGCTCCCTAGTTTCCTGTCTGTAAAATGGAGATATCCCACTTCCTCAGGTTCCTAACATACCTATTGCAAAGATAAATTAAAAGTTTGTGATGTACTTAGATATTCTCCTGAACAGTGCCTTACAAAAGACTATGAAAAAAATAAATAATTCTGTCTACAGCAAGAATGATATGTGATTGAATGGTAGGCACAGTGCTACATACTGTACAATAAGGAATAATGCAAGACTGAGCAGTTGCTCATTAATTGACCATCTTCATTCTGTGTGATCAATGAGGCTCTGTGTAGAAGAAAAACTGTACATGATAATATAATTGGAGACTGTATCATACGTACAGATAGAGAATCCTGAAATGAAATTACACAGACAACACACTGTTGAGCAATGTAATTAGAGCGCTTGACTTTGCAAGCAATGTTATTTTAATGGAGCTTTTGTGCGTGTAATTTCCTACATTTTTCAAAAAGGCAAACAGAGAAAACAGCAGATCCACCATATTTGTCACACTGATGATGACATATTCATCATCTGGCTCAGGATGTCCAGTTCCACCTCAGCTCCTCTGCTCTTCTGCTAATGGCAGTAACTGAGAGCAAAAATAGTCATACCTGTGTAGCTGTTACACAGTGAATCTTCCATCAAAGTTTCAGAGGCATCTGATGCCAGCAGAAAGGGATCCATTCCAGGTTCCTGACAAACGGTACTTCTGCCCTTTTCCCTAAACCACTCCTACTTTATCTTTTTTCTGCTCCCCTTTCCATTCAGTTCTAGATTTCTTGTCTATCAGTATTAATAATCTTCACTGTCCAAGACCAAATCTTCCATTTTACTTTCACACTTCTTTTTTTTTAAAATGGGTGAACCAAGTATCTTGTCTCATATCATTCAATACAAGAATAGTAAACAAACAAAAATGAGAGGGTGAGGTCAGACCAAAGGCCTGTCTTGCCCAGCATCTTTTCTATGATAGTGACCAAAGCAGATGTCTAGGGAACTACAGATTTAAATAAATCAATAAATCTGCCTGAGGCAGATATTCAACACTTTACAGTCTTATAACAGAAAGTGTCTGACAACTTCAAAAATATTTTTCTTCTGTAGCACCCTATAAATCTTAGTTACATTCACAAAATTCTACTGTAGAGATCGCAATCACTGAGACCAGATAATAACATGAAACAGGAGAAAAGAGACAGTTCCTCAAGGAATATGATCAACAATGTTTCTGATACATTTCCTGCCCTTCCAGATTGACATTTTTTCTGCTTGTGCAAAAGATGCTGGTAAGAAGCTCGCTTGTATCAAAACTTCTATTCTTCCTCCCCAAGATATACAATCTTCCATCTCATCTTTCTACTCCCACACAATTCATGTAGACCTGGTTTTAAAGAAAAAGGCCTGACTGTCAAAGAAAGAGGCTTTCCTGTGGTTTTGTATTATGTGTTCTTACACTGAAGATGCAAACTCACCCACTTCTTATTGCAAACCTGAGGTACTATTGCTCTTAGGAGGTTTCCAAAGGCCCCACTTTCTTGGTTAACCTAGAGTGATTTCTGACTGACTCTGGCCCGCCCAGCAAAGTAACATATTTTTCAACATTCACTATGAACTACTGAATCTTCTTTAAAATAAATCAAAATAATAGACGTAAGAACATAAGGGAAAATGGAGCAAAAGGGGGGAGGGGAGAGAGAAACTATGTATAAAATACAAACAGTGTGGTCAGAATTAAAAAAAAGCAAAAATAAAGTGGACTCCTTCCCTGGTAGCTGCTCCTCAGCTGCTCACATGATACCACACTGGCCACCAGCGCTATGCTGTTCTTCAAAGGAGAGGCTGTTTAGAAGTATTTAGAGAGAGAAAAGAGGCTAAGCAGAACAAAGAGCAGGCATGGAAAAGACAAGTGAGTCTGCCAGTATCTTTTTCACTGGTGACTTGGTATTTTATGAAGACGGTGGCCAGCCTTATAAAGGAAAGGTGTGAAACATCCCATGGAAAAACAGATTTATGCCTTTTTTTCTGAGTCTCACCCAGGAGGCCTTGCTGGTATAAAGTCCTGGGGTTTTGCTTTCAACAGGGTTTGGGCACTCAGGGTGCAGATGCCCTATCCACACCTGCAGTTCTTCCCCCATCACACCACAGGACTGCTGTGGGTCCAAATTAGAGGACAATTACAAGTATCAGCAGGTGAAGGTCAGCTCAAAAATCTGAGCTTCATATCTGCCAGAGGTTCTTTATTTCAGGAAGCCAATACAGTCACCAACATAACACTATCGACTTCTTTATCAAACCATATCCATAAACAGTAATCCATGTGAGCAGCTGGGAGGCTCTGTTTTAGAATCATAGAAGGTACTGGGTTGGAAAGGACCTCTAAAGGCCATCTAGTCCAACCCTCTACAATAAGCAGGGACATCTCTAACCAGGTCAGGTTGCTCAGAGCCCTATCAAGCCTGATCTTGAATGACTCCAGGGATGGGGCCTCCACCACCTCTCTGAGCAACCTGTTCCAGTGATCAACCACCCTTATATTAAAGAACTACTTCCTAATGTCTAACCTAAATCTACCCTTTTCTAGCTTAAAACCATTACCCCTTGTTCTGTCACTACAAACCCTTGAGAACAGATCTTCCCCTACCGTCTTATAGGCTCCTTTCAGGTTTTGGAAGGTTGCTACAAGGTCACCCTGGAGCTTTCTCTTTTCCAGGCTGAACAGCCCCAACTCGCTCAGCCTGTCTTCATATAAGAGGTGCTCCAGCCCTCTAATCATTTTCATGGCTCTCCTCTGGACACACTCCAACAGGTCCACATACCTCATGTGCTGGGGGCTCCAGAGCTGGATGCAGTACTCCAGGTGAGGTCTCACCAGGGCAGTGTAGAGGGGCAGAATCACCTCCCTCGATCTGCTGGCCACACTTCTTTTGATGCAGCCCAGGATGCAATTGGCCTTCTGGGCTGCCATTGCACATTGGTGGCTCATGTCCGGCTTTTCATCTACTAGTATCCCCAAGTCTTTTTCCACAAGGCTGCTCTCTAGCATGTCCTCTCCAAGCCTATATTGATAATGCTGGTTGTCCCAGCTCAGTTGCAAGACTCTGCACTTGGTATTGTTGAAGCTCATGAGGTTCACCTGTACCCACCTCTCCAGTCTGTCCAGGTCCCTCTGGATGGCATCCTGTCCCTCTGGCATATCAACTGCACCACCCAGCTTGGTGTCATCAGGAAACTTGCTGAGGGTGGACTCAATGCCACTGTCAATATCACTAATGAAGATATTAAACAACACTGGTCCCATTAAGGACCCCTGCAGGACATCACTTGTCACCTTTTTCCATCTGGACATTGAGCCATTGACCACTACTCTGTGGATGCGACAAGCAAGCCAATTTCCTATCTACTGAACAGTCTACCCATCAAACCCATATTTCTCCAACTTCAAGAGAAGGATGTTGTGGAGGACCAAGTCAAAGGTCTTATCCAACCAAAGTCTCAATAGCAATTTGATTTTTTTTCAAAGCAGGCAAAATGTAAAGTGCTTCTACCAGGATCTGAATGAAGTTCTCCAGTGACTCCAGGAGTTTTGAGTCTGTGATCTGAGATGCATCTTGTGAAAAATGAAAAAAAAATTCATGTTGCATTTTATGAACCTGATGTCAATCACTATTACTATGCTGGTTAACTACAAACAATTGAACCAAAGAGAACGGACATGAAGACAAACAGGAAATGTAGTGAGAGTAAAGATTATTTGTTAAAAACAGTAACAACATCCTGTAGGAAACAGTAGAAGACTTATTAATTGGCGAATGCCTCCTCACTGTCTGAATCTAGTCTGGCAGTTTATTCTTTCCAAGACCGAACCTAAGATCAAAGGGTATAGTAAGTCCACAGCCTTAAAAGAGAGGGTAGTTGAGCAGATATTGGAAGGGGATAGAGGAAAAGGCTACTTAGGGGCTCTCTGCTTCTCTCAGTCAAAACATAGGGATTCTAGGTTGACTGGGGTTTATCCTAGACCTTTCTTTTTAGTTTTAACATATTTGCCTGCTTGTGGTTTACCTTTCTGTGGAAAAATACTGCTTTGCTTTGAAAAAGCTGTTCTGAGCCACTTTAAACAGAAACTGCAGTTGGAAACAGGAGAAATAAGAAGAACATGTAAACAAGACAGTTCCTTCTTTAGAAGAGGTACCTGGACCTGTCAATGAAAGATGTACTGAAGAAAAACAAGTGCAGATCTTTTTGTAAGACTGTGAAATAAGAAAACTTTATCTCACAGATTTTCCAGGAGACTACACATACTTCTGTAGATCTATATGTGTAACAACAACACTGAACAAAAATAATCCAGGCCTGACATTTGTAGTTTTGTCCCACCCTTAAAAGCAAAGCCACAGAAGACCTGGACAACTTCCAGTTTTGCCTGTAAAAAACTTGAACTTTGTGATGTGAAAGGAGGTCTCAGATGTTCAGCCAGGCACCTGAACTGAGTGTGTCAATCTTCTGAGGCTGGCTCTTCTCTCCCTCTCCCACACTTTTGGTTGGTATTCCAAAACTATCACAGTCTGTGAGATACCATCTAACAGTGGTTGTGGCCACCAACTTTCTTCTCTATAATCACTCCCTTTCTTTCCTATGTAAGAGTCTTAAATGAAGTTTGTTCCAGACTATTAACCTATGACAGAAGAACGAAGAGATAAGATTTCACTGACATACAGAACAAAGAAAAAGAAAGGTTGTGAAAATTGCAATGACAAGGTTGCCTCGGTAGTTTGAGATGTATGAAATGAAATTAAATAAAATATCTGGCAAATGTCTGGATAATGCAGGTAGGGCACTAATCACTTTGGCTGAGTCATTCAGAACTGCATTCAATAGAAAGCACAAAAAAATTCTGTTACAAACCCAGCTCCTTAACTGTAACATCTAAAATTTGTCCAATACTGTGCTGCTTTAAAGAATACATGATATAAGCTCTGCTTCAAAGACATATTCTCAAACTACAACATTTCTAAAACAGGCATAATAAATTCTCCCTTACACTGAAACCAGTTCAGATTCTACCTATAAGAGGAAAAGCTATGGTGTTGGAAAAGCTACCTACGTAACAGTTAAACTGATCAAACCATTCTCATGGGTTAGATAGGATCAAGTCTTATTTTGCCTGTGTGCCAAAAATAATCTTTCATCTTTGGCTGGGCAAAAAGTTTTCCTATATTGTGAAGTGAAGATGATTTTAAGCTCAACATGCCACAATTCTGCAGAAAAAGGAGGAGGACTGAAATTAGAGCCAGACTGAAGGGAGTTATTTTCATACTTGCTGTTGTTGAGCAGGAGGAAAACATCAAAAGCAAAACCAAGGGAAAAAAATTTAAAGGCTTGCATACAAATATCATCCTCTGTGGAGAATCTTTACTGAAGTGCCTGTGGTAATGCCTAGTTTGACACCAACTTGGCAAAAGTGTCAAGCTGTATTTCCTTCTGCACAGTTTAACTTAATACAACCACATACAGAGCACAAATCCAACCAAGGAGGGTGCTTATATTTCTCCCAAATTTTTGTGCCCTAACTTCTAGCCCAGTGAGTGACATCCTTCCTTTCTGCTGCAGAGCAGACATAAGTTCAAAATTATCTAATTTGTTAGCTAGCGTCTTTCAAGTCTAGCTGGAAACCCTCCTCAGGGCGACCTTCTTTGAGGAGCACACACCAGGAGCGATGGGATGCTTCAGGGATTTACAGTTCCCTCTAACGGGCACCAAGAAACCTGCATGCCCTTTGCATCAGAGTTTCAGTGTGCTCAAACTCCTGCTCTACTTCATATTGCACATTCCAGGTTGTCATACAGCAAACATACATAATCCCACGGAAACGCATGTGAAAGCGGAACCAACAAGGAAGCTGCAAAGTGAACAGGGTAGGAGAAACACTATACTGTTTTTGCTACAGTCCAGAACAGTCTTTTGCTTGGTATTAAAAAAAGAAAAAAAAAAAAGAAGAAAAAGAAACCCTAAATGAATAGGTCCTTTTTTTCCATTGTTGTTTATGACCATAATTTAGCAATGCATTTACTAGCCACTGTAATCATCAAACAGGCCTTGACAATTAAAAAAGAGACCATGAAAATGAAAGTAGTGAAATGGAAATGAATCACAGCTTCACCACAGCAGAAAACATCTTTCTGAAGAAAGACAGACTAGAATGAACACTACTCCAAGTAAATTACATATTAATTAAATGAATTAGCAGTGTTAACTATTGTTCCACTTGGCTACTCACACGGATGGTACAAAAGGACCCTTGCAGCTTTATGAGTTTCTATCTTTTCACCACATGTGGACTCCCTTTTAAACCACAGAAGTGAGTTGGACCGACTCCACATAAGTGTATTTTCAGAGACAAATTTTCAAATTTCCAAAGAAATTATGTAAAGTCAGGTTCCTAGTCCCATGCTCGAATGTAATTCTCAAGACTTCAAAGTGTCCAACAACTTCCCAGGAAGTCATAGCACCAATCTGAACAGCTGTATATGGATTTGAGGACGTACTTGTCCAGCAATGAAAAAAAAACCCCAAAAACCAAACAAACGACAAACAACCCTGTTGGGAAAAGCAAAAGCACATGTCCCAGGTTGCCTTCCTTCCTCTGAATAAGATCCCACACAAAACATGGAGGGCCTTTAGAGCATTAGGGTACCACAATGGACGTGCATTGAAGGTGTGCTAGGAAACAAAGCTGGCTACATTGGTGGTTAGATGGGGCAGGATACGGCTACAGGACTCAAAACACAGCTGGTCTGTTGACCCTGTGTGGTCTGCTAGCCATACTGATACACAGCAAACCATCTCAAAACAGCACTGCAGCTATGGGTGAGCACAAGGCAGGAGTTGATTACAAACCTGATGCTCAGTGCATGACAAAAATTGGATGTAGAATTTTAGCTCTATGTGCTTTCATTAGAAATTCATATTCTATGGGGCAAGAGTTATATAAAACCAATCGAAATTTCAAGTGTTTAAAATGTGCATTGTGTTCACAAGAACTTTCTGCTTAAATATACAGTCACATCTATTAACTGTTTGTTAATAAACAACCTCCTGAAATCCACTGGTAAGACTCCTTGTGTCATTGCTAAGGTGCCAAACAGATTCTTTGTGCTTTTTTAATATGGGAGCATATTATATTAAAGAATCTGACCTCAGGACCGTTACACATGACAAAAATCAGATGCTTTATGGGAATGACCTTAAGGAAAACGTAAGAAAACCTGAGGCCCTTGTATGACCTGCAGCCCCTATTTCCTTGGCATGTTGTCAAAAACAAAGGAAGTATCAAAACAGTATTTGGAGACAAAGGAAATAAATACAACCAAATATGCAACTTAGGATAAATTTTCAAGCAGTGTGACTTCACTGTTGACAGTTCCCAAAGAGGAATTAACCTCCTGATGTTGAGGAAATGGATGGTCCAGTTACTAATCTGCTCAAATAATTTTCATTACAAAATTTTGTTAAAATAACCGTCATAATGGAGCAAGCATCTAGCATCCAATAACTTCCAATAAATAGCTAGAATCATGCAGATGCTCTCCCTAGAAAAGGCGTGAGCAGCCTTGCCCTTCCAGCTACACATCCTGCAAAAAAAGGCGTACTGTGGATGAGCTCAAATTAAGACAGAAGGTACTGACCTACTAAGCATTTAGTCCTAGCTTAAGGGGAATCTTATGTTCTGCACTTTATTACAGCACACAGCACTTCTCTCTGTGGTCCTGTTCTTGGCATAAATGAAGTCACAAATCACCATTGTTTAAAATTATTAAAGGCCTTTCTGCACCAGTATTATTATTAGCATTTTGGTTTAAATGAATAGTCTGCCATTTTTCAGCTACAGTCAAATAAATGAGACTCCAAATTCTACTGGGAAAGGAAACCCCACACTGTCTCACTTGAATAGAAGACCAACATGCATTTTTGGCTGCGCCTGTCAGTTTTCCTTGACTTGATACAGAAAATTCAAATGCCTACAGACAAATTAAAGTGGGAGGATAATGCATTAAAAGATTACTTGTGGGATGTTGACATTCAGATACGAACTTCACACCTTCACTTTATCCTCACGATGCAGCAAAATACAGTCCTACGTCCTAAAAATCAGCAAACTCCAGGGAAGCTCACTTGGGCTTGCACTGTGCAGCTCAAAGCTGCTATGTAATTTCTGCTTATTTCATAGGAAGGAAATCCGTGTTCAGAGAGGCATTTGTTTTAAACACTGAAGCCACACTGCTGGTGTATTTTAAAAAGGACTGCATCTGTTTGTAGGTAACAGAACAGTGGCTAGGTGGATTATGCTAGGGTCAGTTGGTCTTTTATTCTTCAACTTCAATTCTCAGTTGAGGTTGACAAAAAGCAGAAAAAAAATTTCCATCTTTCCTTCTAGGGACAACGAAATATTTAGCATTATTTTACATGGTTTTGTCTTCCTCTTAGACAACAACCACCAAGAGCTGCCAGAGAAAGAGTGTTTACATGATGGACAAAGTGATCTGAGCTTCACAGAGCAACTGACAAATTCTGTGCTTGTGTTTTACATTTCAATAGAGAAAATGCTAAGGAAAGAAGCCATGTGCACTATATACAAAAGCAATTCATGACCTCAGATGTAAATCTTGCTTCATCAGTAGCTTGGCTCTACAGTTAAAGTAATTATTTTTTTTGAGTGTTGTGAATGTGTTAGAATGATGTATTTCATATGTATAAATTACCTCCTGCCTTGTAAGGTTATCATGAAAATGAGATCTTGCTCCAACACAAGCAAGCCCAGAGATAAAGGAGACAACAACAACAAAGAATATCAGCCTTTCCATCTCCCTGTATAAACATTTTGAATAGCCTCCTGCATTTCAAGAGTTCTTGTCACTGATGATCTTTAGGATCTTGTAGCCGAACTCTACACTTCAGCAATGAGGACATCCAGTGGCAATCACCAGTTAACTTATGTGATGCAAACGCTTTCTGCAAGTCTGAATTTGATGTCTGAGACTATTTTTGTTTTACTTACACCCGCATGGGATGAATAATATCCCTTTTCTTGTTCGGTGACTGTTTTTCTCGAGCTAAATTGCCTATTGACTCTAGCCTGAAGCTAAGCAAAAAGGGCAGATAATACAGGAGAAGCCATTAAATAATGTAGTTTTTGCCTATCATTAACATGAATACCATGTGCAATTTCAATCCCTAAAGAAAAGCTGTAACAATCTCTGACATCGGCATACAGCAATTGCTGATGAAGACTGACTGCTCTAGCAGCAGTTCTTCTTTATAAAATATTTCATGCATTAAAACAACTGGGCAAAGCACAATTATTTCCTACAACAGGTGAATGGCAACTCTACTGTTATTTTATAAAAGAGGAAACTAAGGCAGAAAGCTGAGGCTGCTTTACAAGACAAGGGTTGAAGCGGGATTGAAAGGCAGGAGACTTCTTCCTGAGTAAAATCCACCCCAGCCACAACCGCCTTGTTTGTTCAGCAAGGACTGTGCTGTACTGATATGGTGCAAGGTGAGGGGAGGTGGGAAGGATGCATGCCTACGTTTCGTAATCATATACTTTTCTGGATACCCTGAGCAAATCCACACTTAGCGCTGTTGCTAAGATTGTTTTTAGCAGAGGAAAGTCAGAAGTTTCCTATCACGGGCAAAAGCAATCATTCCTCTCTACCCGCCTCGCTAATGGAAAGGAGTTTAGTCACTCTGAAGCAGCCACTGCTTGAAAGAGTCCCCAAAGAAAGCCTCTGAAAAGAGTTACTGCTTCTTTAACCTAACCGGAGGCAAGACCTTGATATGAACGAAGGACAGAGCTTCGACTGCTGCGGGAAGAAAAGAATTGAAAACAATTAGCGTGTTGATGTCAGCTTAAAGAGGGTCACCGAGAGATCAGCTTTCCCTGCATCTGTTCTTTAATTAAAAAGAGAAAGGTGGCAGTGTCCACTACTCATCACTATGGTAACATTTAAATGCCACGCAGCTGGAACTGGCTGCCCGCTCACTGCGGAGCAGGATCAGCCAAGAGCAGAGCAGGTACTACGAGTCCACAAAAAGGCAGGTGAGGCCCCTCAGCAGCTGCTCCGAGACCTGGGAGGACTTCTCGGGTGGTGCAAAGTGTTGAGCATGTCTGACGTTACATACCCCATATCGTGTTGGCTGGCGGACGGCAAGGAGAGCCTTCCCGGACTGAAAGACCAGAAATGTCATGTCTGGAGAAGGGAGGATGAGGATGAGGGGAGGAAAGAGTGAGGAGGGGTTTCAGAAGGTTTTCATCGTGGTTGTGTGCCAATTACCCTCTGCTGACTGCTGTCTTTGATAATCATCAGTACTTTAATGTTTATCATTCTCATTGCTGATTTAAGTTGCTACAAAAATATTTGCTAAAACTATTGTTTGGTTTGTTCTAATAATAGTTATTATATTATTCTTTCAATTAATTACAGACAGCTGCACTCCCTGCTTTTTCTGCTTTCTCTTGAAGTACTTCTTGCATTATCAGCACTGACAAGAGTTTTGTCCACAGACATGTAGGTCTTTCCCCCTCCTTCCCCGTTCTGGTTTCAGTAATTATTGTGTAATTGCTTGCATCTTCTTCAAACTGCAGTACTAAAATAACAACACACAAATGATACAAGACCAAAATAATATAATATCAGTGCAATTAGAGTAAAAAACATCTAAAACATGTTGCAAATTACATACAGTCCTGCAGTTGAGACCCCATTGTATATTTTACCTTAGAATTAAAAACGTCTAGGCATTTTATTCCTTGAAAACTATTTCTGAACATCATTTCTTCTCTCAGCTTGAGACCTGTCTGTATCTGAATCAACTATGCCGCATGTATGTATCGAAAAGTCTCTGGAGCCCTCACCATTTAAAGTCTGGAAACTCAAGGAATAGGAAATAAGGTTCACTCTATGCCAACCTAGCAAAAATCCTTCCATTCTTGTATTTCCACACACAGTTTCAACATCTTGGCTTTTAAATATGACGATACATTAACAAGATTATGGGGATGTATATTATACTATATTATTACGTGAACAAAGCATAAATGATATTCCCTTCAAAAAAGAACCTGTTAAAAGCCCCTATTACACCAGGGGCAGGATTGTGAACAATTGAGTTAATGACTGTGTAAAATATAAGAGACATTTTCAGTTAGGCAATGAAATGTCCTATTAACATAGATGTTTTTAATGAGCTATTTTAACTTGTACCTGGCCTCCCTCGGCTTACAGCTCCTAGTCATTTATCTCTAACAAACTCTTGGATCTAATCCTTGATTAGTTCACATTTCTTGGCTATGGCTATTAGAACATATCTAGCCACCAACATAAATTATTTAACTTTTAGTCTGCATGTGTCACATTATGTTTGAAATATCTAACCTTCCAAACAAATAAAGGTGCATCAGAAGTTGAAACATAATGCAGTCTAACTTTTTAATTAATCTAAAGGGCTGCACTACCTATAAACTATTGGTGGTTTTCTGACTACACACATGTAGGACCATTAATAACATTAAGCTAAGCAATCTGATAACGGTAATCCACTGGCAAGGACCTAGCAAAGAATCTTGATGAAGTTAGATACACAGACCCACTGAAACAGATCACTCTTACGCTTTAGGTTCCTTCAAGACTCCCAGCCATTGCTCATGGAAATAGGAGAAAGTGTAGGGAAAACATACAATACAACTTCTATTTGAACAAATTAGATGATGCTCAAGCTAAAAGAAAGAACAAAAGAGAGAAAGAGAATCTAGTTCCATTGACATCAACTGGAAAAGAGCTGTGTTTTTTAGCAAGACTATGAGTCTAGTAGTTCCACTGAGAAATTACCTAGGACATGATAAATGGATATCCAGTGACTTTCTCAGTAGCTGTGGCATTGTATATTGGTAGGGTTGACCCTCTTTATAACATAATCCCCTGCCTGTATGGCCATCCAGCTGCTGGGGAAGTATGATCTGCAAAGCTGGTGGAAAAAGGAAATGTCTATACCACAGCTTTCAGCAGTTTGATCTCCCCACAAATACTGCTTGAAATGACAGAGCAGGCAACTATAGAATGATCAGGAAAGAGCTGTGTTATCAGGAGGACGCCAATGAAGTCTCATACCTATTCACGCATTCCTATGTTTTCTCAGTTTCTTCCCCATCAAGCTTCCCCCTCAGCTGCCAATCATTAACACTTTACTGTCTCCAAACTGCTAAATTAAAAAGTGCACACATGCACTCTAAACCACCAACACTTTACAGGAACAACTGGACCAGAGCAGACCATAGATCTGCTCAGTTCAGCTTTGTCTTCTGCCTCTTGCAGTGCCACAAGACGACGGTAAGGGGAGAAAACAAAAATAGGGCTATCAAAGGGCAGCATTTCCTCAGTATATTCTCCTACCCTCTGACAACTTGCTGGCGGCTATGTTGGTGTCCTTGATGGATTTTTTTCTTCCACAAATTTGTCTAACCCCTTTTTTGACCCATGCCAGTGCTCGCTGCCCATGACATCTCACAGCAACAAGATGGACAGTTTAACTAGACATTGCAAGTAAAAAGCAGTTCCAGCTCCACAATGTGCTGGCACCTTTTGCTGTCACCTAGTTCTGCACTAGAAGAAAGCGTGAACAAGCTTTTCCTCTTCACTTTCTCTGGAGCCACTAACAATCGTAGAAACTGTTATCAGTTCTCTCCTGCAGGCTTAAGGATCTCGAGCTACTCTTCCTCATGTGGAAATCACTTTGTGCAAATTATTTTAGTTGCCATCTTTTTTCGCATCTTTTCTGCTTTGGAGATGGGGGAAGGAGAAAGCATGACCAGAAAGTATCACAGTCTTCCATGGATACAACACTAATGACATAATAATAACATAAACACAGTGGCATAATATTGTTCTCTGTTTCTTTCCTAATAACTCTTAGCATACTACTTGTATGCTACCTTGAGTGGTAGTTTATCGTTCACCACTGTGTACGCAAAATTAGAATTATTTTTCCCCCCATAGGTATTACTTGATAATTTGTACACACGGATTTTTACCTGCCATTAATTTTGTCAACCAGTCAGTCACTAACATGAGATCCTTCTCCACCATCTGTTTTGGTTTCAACTCTTTGAATAACTTATTAGCAGCTGCAAGCTTTTTTTTCAATTTTCCTTTCACAGACCATTTATGATACGTTGAGCAACAGATACCCTAGAAGCACAGACATCCTATGAGATTACACCACTGGCTTCCTCACACTGTCAAACTGTCTATTTATTCCTGCCCTTTGTTTCCTACCCTTTAGCCAATTATTTATCCATAGAGACTCTTACTCCTTATCTCATGACAGCTAAGTTTTTCCAGAAGCCTTTGGTGAGGGACCTGTTGAATGCCTTTTCAAATCAAAGTAGATAACACCAGGATCTCTCCTTGACTCCTCTACAGAACTGCAGTAATCTGTGAAGCACAACTTCTGCTAACAGAAACCACATGAACTCTTCTGCAATATAACATAATTATCTTTGTGTTTACTAACCCTGTTCTTCACCAGTGTTTCCTCCAAATGGTCTGTTATGGTGTCTATTTTCCATTTGAATTCCTTTAGAGCTTATGGATTAACACCATCTGATCCTGGCAATTTGATACTCCACATTTTGTTGATTTATTCTGTCCTTTCCTACTGACACTGGAAGTTAAGTCAGATCCCGTGACACATTCCCCACCAGTCATTTTCCCAGCAAAGAAGGGTTCTGGCAGACAACATCCAGAGTATTTTCTGTCAGCAGTACAAGCAGATTTGTGTTCATACAATCAACCTGTACAGTCTCATCTGGTGCACCCCACACAGAGATAAACAGATGAGAACCTCCCCAATACAGAGCAAACCAAATCTGGGTGCTCAAAATCTGAGCCTAGACATAAAATTCAAATCTGAAAATTATTCTTGTCTTTTGCACAAGCCAAGCATGCTGTATGCAAGACACTGGCACCGGCCAGAAAAGCTTGAAACCCTGCAGGTTTTTTTCAGATCCCAGCTCAGTACTTTGCACCAGCTCTATTTCACAAAGTTCCTCTGTTTTCAACAGAGCACCTACTGCAAAATAACACTGAGCAGACTGTATATTAAAAAGCCATCCCACGCATATTTATAACTAATTTATTCTTCATTTCTTCTGTGTTGAATAACTAAATTACAACACTGGCTCAGTAACCCCTTTTAGTTTAGGAAAGGGCAACAGCTTCATTTGGGTAATATTTTAGCCCAATTAGTCCATTAGTCTCCAGTGGAGACCAGAGGAGAATGAAAACCAGTGAAACAAGAGTCCTGCAGGATTCCTTTTAAGTAACAGACCTCTGACTCATCTGATATCATCTGGCAGCCCTTATGATCCCTTCAAAGATATTTTGTATTTTCCAAGTATTCCACAGGGACACTAAGCAGGCATTTATGAGGAAGAGGCAATGTATTAACATAAGCCATTGTGAATAAACCCACCTTGTAAAAGAGTTTCAAACTACTTCTGTTGAAGGAGCTTCAAAGTTTTTGAGGATTTTGACTCCTACTCTTTCCCAAACCCTTTGCAGTGTGGGTTAATCTCAAAATAGCACCTTGACTTTCCACAAGGATGTTGCCTGAATGGACTTACTGTGTGTGACTGTCCAATTCCAGTTTTGAGATACATTTAATGAAAAAGTGGCCAAAATAACATACGTATTTTCCCATCTGGAAAATGAAATGATTTTAAAACCTGTTTTAGACACTTGGTCTTGCAATACCTAAGTGACAGCTATAAGGTAATATACATACAGATATGAAGACTCGAGGAAGAACCTGAAGGACTCTTCTGGTCCTATCTGACAATTTGAAAGTTAGTGCCTAGTTTCAATAAATTACCCCTTCAATGAATGGAGAGAGAGCTTCCAAGAAAACAGGTATCTAAGACAGGCAGGAAAAACTCTTCACTTCACGTATGCATCTGTATCAGCTCATGATAAAACAAGTTTAAATTATTAGCTTAGCTCAAGCACCTAAAAGAGAAATTGCTGTATCAATGAAAGAAGAATATCACTTGATAAGTGACAACTGACATGTAGATAGCACCCTGGAACATCTCCTTATTTCTGTCACCTTACAGCACCATAAACACAAGTAATATTTTCTGTTCATATAGGACAGAATTTAAAGTCCCTGGAAGCTGAGGAAAGGAGGCATATCATTCTCAGCAAGACTGCCTTGTCGGATTTTTGTCATTTCTAAACACTTTAAGTAAAAAAATTCCTGCAGGCCAAGTCACCTACTCTTAGAAAGCAACCTTAAGCCAGTGTGTACACACCCATGTACACATGTAGTCTCACCTATGGCGGCAAGTTTAATACTCCAGCATTGCCCTTTATTCTTTTATCACTTCTAAAAGAAGGTTGCCTCTGTATGCACCAGACTGTTGCCACACCTACATTGCTACCAGTGCTGAAGTAATTCAAAGCTTGCTCAAGTACATACGCTACTGCAGCACAGCAACTGACGACATGCCTTAGCACAGAGTTTTTTTTCCATCTATGTGTTTCTGTTCAAGTTAGATGTGCAGAGCTTAAATGAGCAGTCACTGGCAAAAGACTGCATTTCACAATAGGAATGAATTTTCAATTGGTCTCATGTTTTATATATATAATTTAATATTATGGCATATCTTTCCTTCTGAACAAATGCAAAGCCTTTTGCAAATATATACAGCACATAACCACCACTGAAACAAAACTCTCAGCTAGTACAGGGAAGAGGAACTGTTAGTCTCCCAAACAAAAATCATCATTGTTAAAATATCAGGTGATCTGGTGTCAATGCATGAAAGATGGGCCACTGATTTTATAACTCTTATCCAGAAGAAGCACTAGTTGTAAACTGCATGGCATTCCATTTATCTGTCTCACAGGGATAAAGGGCTAAGCCTATTCTGCTGGGATTTGAGTCTGGGATTTTCATAGAGAGTTTATTTATGACTCCCAAATAGCACTTTCACTATATTTTTTGTAATTTTTTCTTATGTTGTTGTTTGGCATTGCAAGCACTGAGATAAAGAGCAACTCTACAAACAAAATCATTGTGGTAACTTCTTTTTAAGTATTCACAAGCCTGAACGGCATGTGAAGTTTCTTCCCCAGATTCCTGACATTATGTGACAGCATGAGAAGAAGAAAACATTCAGCCTTCATCTCCCATTGGGCTAACAGCCACTGAATAGAGGCTTTAAAGAACAAAAACACTAATCTAGCTCTAGTCATCAGCCAGAGAGTGCAGGGGCTCCACACCTAAAGTTCCTCTGTGCAGCAGAATTGCTGCTCATTTTACTGACAGATACATGTGTAGAAAGGACAGCTTTGAATTTCTTTTAAGAACTTGACCCAAATCTCACTGAAGTTGAAAAAGCTACGCCTTCCTCTGCCACTTGTATTGGCATAGAGAATCTGTTGTTTTACCATCTTTAAAATGATAAAATCATCCTTCTATGTCACTACTTATCCTAAAGAAATGCAAAGCACTTTGAAGCACTTTACATAATGATGTATAAGTTATCATTTCACCAACAGGCTGAGAGGATGCTGCTCTCTACCAGAGCACTGATATGTAAGAGAGGAAGAAAGAGGTAACCTTTTATTGTAGGCTGTCTGGAAAATTAAGATAGAATGCTAAAATTAATAACCAGTACCACAAAAGCTGTAACAACCACAAGTAGGATCACAAAAAGAATGTACTGGTCAATTGTGTACCACTTAATACATATTAATACTTTTTTAACAATAACCTCCTCATTTGCTTAGTGACATATGCCAGTAAGTATAAACTACAGAAAAACTTTTTTTTCAGTGTTCTTTGTGAAGCTGAGGAAAGCTATCATAGTATTATTTTCTTCCTTACTACAAAAGATTGTTTAACATGTTAATGTATTTTTATAAGTTTTTCATTCCATAAAGAAGCCTTAACTTTTCTCTCAGGAAAACATAGACGGCTGCCTGCATGACATGAACATTAGGCATTATATACTTTCAGTTTATCTGAAAACCTCTCAAGAATGAAACCTCATCTGTTTTGGTAATATATTTTGGCCCGTAGCTGCTCAGTATTTCAGGAGATGTGGGGCTCCTACCTCCTTCCAAGTATATCTCCTGATTTATGGCAATAGGTAACTGGACAAGGTAATAGCAACACACTTCAATGAAGTTTTACATATATAACTTACACTACCTCCCCTTGCACACACGGAATGGAATAAAATGAAAGGAAGGCAGATTGGCTGAAGGAAGTTTCTTACAGACGTAAAAGCCATGAAATAAACTATTTCACATAAGCTTCTCTATTTCTATGCAGGTATCCAGTGCACTTGACAGGAACACCAAAATGAAATCTGACCCCGCAGGAGCGTGTGAGTCCTCATGGGCAAGCAGAGATAACATCCCAACTTGCACATTAGGTTGGCATAAGATGCAGAAGAATACACTGAGTGAAAGAGGTGAGCAGGCATATGCACATGCACATTAAGGTACATGAATCCGTATATCAATAAGGTTTTAAAAATGAGATTAATTTCTACACAATTAACAAGGCTGTTGAAAGATCAGCTTTACAGCTGCTGCCGCTGCCAGGAGATGATGACAACTAAGGAAGTGAAAATCAAAGGAGGAAACAATTACAACAATACTCGCTGAAACTATTTAGAGTTCTCTTAATAAGTCAGAGAAACAAGTAATTGAAAGAATGTATTTTATTGCTGATTAAGATAATACTTAATTTAGGTCTTATTTTTAAAAAGATCAAATTAATAAATCAGGTCTTTCCTTCGACTGCAAGGGAGAGCTCATTGCATTCTCCTCATGATATCCCACGGCTCAGAGATTTGGAGGGCGGGAACTGGGTGAGAGGAAAAATGAGAAGGAGGTAGAACACATTCAGGAAGAAGGGCCAGCTGGAAAGAGCAAAGTGATGAAATACAATTATACATAAAATATTAACACTTACTCATGTAAATCTAGCAGCACAATAGTAACTACGCCCTGCTTTTCTACACATAAAGTTATACTAGCCCTTTCCTGTTCTGCAACTGTCATAAAGATGGTAATGCCAAACATTTTTAAGCCCAACATCTAAATCTACAGAACGAGGGAAACTTTTAAAATAAAATGTTAAGCATGTTTTATAAGCAGAAACATTGGCAGCATCTTCTTTACACAACAACAAATATCTTTACATCCTTTCCTTTTAAGTTTTTAATGCCATCATGTTGTATCTTTAGATATTATAACTGAGAGATGAGGAAAAATAAAACAGGTTAGAAAAATAAGTTAGCTGTGACTGCTATTTCTTTGAAATGAAGTGGGGTGACCCAGCTAGTTGCCAGATTACAGGAACAACAGGGGCCACTGCAATTTTTCCCTTAAATTTCAGATTCTGCCCCAGTATCTTTTTCCCTTTTCTGAAGGACGAAATAAAATAAAAGCTGAAATGTAAACAGGATGTGACAAGACTTTTAGTTTTGATAACGAAAGGTAGGTGCTAATAAAAAGAGATGAATATGAGCTTTTAAACAGTATATTGTAACCTGATAGTGTTTTGAGAAACTCAGACCTATAAAAGTTAATCACAAAAACACTGGCAAACTTACCTTTGAAGGGGAAGGCAGCAAAAAATTACAGAACATCAGAACTCGGAGGGAAAGGCAGAAAGAATTGCAAAAGGGTTAAAATGACTAAGATTAAGAAAGCGCATGACAACCATTCTCAAAGACCTGATCTGCGCTAACAAAACCCTATCCTATGCTTTTGATGAGACACTCACAAATGATTTAGCAAGCGGTGCTTTTGAATTATACCAGTGCTTTTTGGCAATAAAATGTCTTTTTTCGAGTTTTCATTTGTATCTGCCCTAAGCCGAAAACATCTTTGCTAGAAAATAAGATAGGAAATAAGCAAAACCAGGTTGAAGGTATTTTTAAAGCAAAATTTCCCTGAAAAGGAATTTATTGCAAATGTTAGCAAAACCTGATTAAAATAAATTTAAGAACTCAGGAAATACTAACTCTAAACAATCAAATGTAATGCAAAAGAGGCTCCAGATTTTAAGCTATTTAAATCAAGACAGCAAGGCATGGATTTCAGTAGAGCTATGAAGCTTATAAAGGCTAAAGTTCTACCTTTACCTTCTGCTAAAATTCAGTGAGTTCACTTCTTTTCTTTCCATATTTTAAAATAGCTGCTTTAGAGTATAAAAATGCCTATCTTAAGCTGCATGTTAATTAAAGTTCAGTCTGTCTTTGACATATAAGCTTCAGTCAGTTTACAATTGCTCTGAGGTCTGTTCTCCAGTATCAGCTAGCTGGCTTACTCCAAGCCTAGGGTCTCACTATGCTCTGTAAAAGGGCATGATCCACAAAAGTCACTTTGCACCCTACAGAAGTGCAAAATTTACCCTCCTCAGGGAGAACAGAGTGATTATTTTGCTAGTTGTAGCCACTTTCCAAGAGTAAGGAATTTCTGCGTGGTAGCGAGTCTTAATGGATCTTCAACAACAAAAAACCAATGGTAGCTCCACTGCAGCTGTAATTCACATCAGTGCTGAGCAGCCATGATTTCAAAGGAAAGCAGCATGTTCTCCTTCCTACATTTTATGTCGACACGAAGTCCCTAACCTAAAATTCTGTGGTGTTAACAGCAAAACTCCCATTTCAGTTGGCCACCTTGAATCCAGCCCCAAGCTATTACTAAGTAGATGTTGTCTTCAAGAAATATCTTGAATTCAAGAATACACATCTGCCCAACATTCAGGTCCTACCTCTGAAACCAAATGCTCACATACAGCAAAGTGCTTCTGTTTTCCATCTGTCAAGTGCCCAAGAAAGAGGCAGGTATGCGATACACTAATACCTACATTGTTGCAGCTACCCAGGGAGGAAAATGTTGCTGCATCTCACACACTTTCTGGTAATATCTTGAATCCTTTCCCTCTATTTCACAAGACGGTTATGTTTGAAAGTCCATTTCAAGTTGAAAACAACTTGAATCATATAGGGACTGGCTCCCATTGAAGTCAGTAGAAAGACTTCACTGGATTTAACAAGGACTTAATTAAAATAGAATACAGGATGCTCATGGTGAGTAAGTATGTAAGACAGACTAGCATAAACTCACCATAAATCTAAACCGGTGCCCTTTGAAGAAATTACCTACATAGGGTAAAGAAAGTCTGGGAATGAAACAATCCCCAACACCTCAAAATGGCAAAGCACTGGCAAGATACAAACACTGTGTTCAAAGGCAAAAAAGTCTAAAATTAATAAACCATTACACAAATGTTTGTGCGTGTGAGTTCCCTGCCCACCAGGCTGGAAGCTCCCCACGCCCCAGCAGCACACCCGGTCCTTGAGCTTGAATACAATGCTTGTTTTCGCACAGCTCTGGTGTATCTTTTGCAACATGCTGAGTTACTGATCAGGCTGCTGCCCACGGGGACCACCACAGCTCCCACCGCCTGCCTGCCTAGCACAGGGAAGTTGGCCAGAGGTCTGGGTGTGCAGGGAGCATGTGCTGAACGCACAATGGGCTGCTGGCTGTGCCCCAGCCCAAAATGTCCTTTAGCTGGTGCAGGACACAGCCGGAGCACGGGAAGTAATTTTTATATGAATACATACATATACACACACCCTGCAATGCAGATAAATGGCACAGTGACCACCACATGCTAACCTTCTCTGTTTCCTGCAGTGCTCTGCCCTGGTTCAGCCAAAGATGGAACTCTATCAATTTAAGATCAATCTACACTGAGCAGTTTTGGAGGGCCCACAGAAATGAGCTGTATTTGATTTAGGTTTGCTGATTTTAAACCGGTTTTGATCATCTGGTGCAGTTTTCTGCCTTCAGCAAGGCCCACCCCACCACAGAGCACAGCTAGATGCGTTTTGGTGTGCTACCACCAGGCCTAACAAAGAAATCACAAAAGCTCCTGCTCATTACACTGCAAGAAATGTTGCCCCAGGAAAGAAACTGTGAGCCATGGAAGATGTCGGTATACACCAATGCTTTTGTTGGGTCAAGACAATCAAGTAAACTAATTAGCAGCAAGATACTGGATCTTCCAGCTCTTGGGAAGCGGTGTGCTTCTGCATGTTGTGCTCCCCAGAGAGGCTGCAACTGTCAGGCACAAAGAAATTAGGAGCCAAGAAAAAAAAAAAACAACCAACATGGAGGATTTATCTCAAAAATGTTGTACCAGATAATTGTTTTATTAATTGTGAAATGAGAAGACATATTAAGCTCCACGTGGCCCAGGAGTGAGACATTCAAGAGTATCTTCCGTATTTAGGCAGATAAAGAGGAGATGACTACGGTGTAAAATCAGGAGGAATAAGAAACTAGCTTCCCCTTTTAAGAGCAGCATCAATTAAACCCAGGGGAGGCGGGTGCAGTTTACTAGTTAATTAGTCCAGGGATGTGGTCCTTTCATGTGTAATTCAGAACAGGAACACCTGGTGTGCGGCACTTCAAAGCACGGGGGAGGAAAAAAGCCAAACAATGCAGGATAGGTCACAAAAGAAAGCAACAGCACAAGAACAAAAACTGTTTATATCTGACCTTCACCCTGCTGTAAATAAAGCAAGACAGTAGGGCCCCCTCCTCCCCGCCCAGGGAGAACAAACAGCTCTGGGCGCACTGGGGGAGTCACAAAAAGAAGAGATGGAGAGGGGGAAGAGAGAGACATGGTGGTAACTAATTGTTTTACAACCTAATTAAAAGGAAAACAGGCAGCAAGATATAGATAGGGATATAATGATTTTAATCACGTTCTGATACGCAGAACCAAAAAAGACGGAGAAGGGAAACATGATCTGGGCAGCGCTGGGAGGCTGGTGGAAATGCTGCCTAATGGCAAGGAAGAGTGGGGCAGGTCTGGTGCACTGAAATCCTAACTGGGCCTGAATTTCAGGGTTTGTGACTGGATAAAAATTCGGGCCAAATTACAAAGCTTCAGATTTGGAAGGATCCAGGATGGTGCTTGTTCCAACACATAAATAGATAAGGATACACAGACCGGCTCCTCCAAATCCGCAGCAAATCTTAGCAGCGTGCTCAAAAGTTTCTCCTTTCCTTCCCATAACTCCTATTGCTCAGCGAAGCTCAACTGTAGCATGCCTGAATTGTGCTGAAACTGGAAGCAGATGCACCGTGATAAAAATTTTACAGTGCTTTACCTCATATCAAACACAATACAACTCATTAAACCTTGTACACCAAAGAAGAAGGTGTTATTTCTGTTTTACAGAAGGAAAACAGGGAGAGATTAATTTAACAGCCATAAGCCACAGAACAATCAGTAGCAATGATCAGCCATCTACCCAGCTTCTTCAGGGAGTTTGCTGCTCAGTCAGCAAAAAAGACCAGAAGACAGCTAGATTTTGCAATATGAATAATATTTTATTGGATGTTGTTAGTACGGGAAAGCCTCTGAAGGGGATCACTCCAGAAGAGCACAAGCGTGTATTTGGCAGTATAAGTATCTCAAATATATCTGACAACTTAAAAAAAAAATAAAAACGAAAGAAATCCAGAGTTCTGAATTTATATTTGAACCAGATCCCTTTATTATATTGGTGACTATTTGATTCACTCATCACTAAGCTTGATCTAGCACAGTAAAGAAAGATGCTGTTATTTTCAAACACTGGACTGTAATTTAAGAAACATGATTTATTCCCTAATCTGCTGCTATCTTTTTGTGAGTCCTGGAGTAATTAAGCTCTGAGTCTCATTTTGCCATCTGTAAAAGAGAGAAGTGGTGCGGAGAAACTGGGTTTGTGGAAAACGCCCCACAGAAGGGAGGCTCACTTGTGTTTAAGTAACTTCTATATTTCACGACCTACAAAGAAGTTATGAATCCCTCATATCTCATTCTAAAAGACCATCTGTTCCCTAAATAGTTAAAAGAAATTAAGAGAAGAAATGCCACAACCCGGACTGTTTTGCAAGATTTGCACTTGTGAGATATGGTTCTAGATCGGACAACAAATAACATTTGAAAACTCTGGACATAACACACCAAACAGCACCACATTAATATCAGGAACAGCAAAAATGCCTTTTGTGACTGATAATCTGGCAAACTATGGGAATAAAAGAAAAACAATCCCTCTTCTTCTCTCCTCTTTAAGAAATATCACAAAACAGGTTTTTCTTTTTTATAAGTAGAAAATGATATATTGAGCAACATGCATGAAAATAGCACGTGAACCAGGGGAAGACATTGTTAAATACTTAGCACTGTTGAACAACATAAGCCCCACAGTGGTAGCCCAACATTTAATGCCAAAGAGGAGTAAGAAGGGAAGGAGAACATAAAAGGAAGGGGGCAGTGAAAACTGAAGAAAACACTCACAGGTCATGGGATATTACTGAGTCTCAAGTTCTCACCAATTTAGGACCTTTCTAGGTGATTCTAAGTTAGGTAAGAAGTCGACCAGCTACAGTAATGTATGTATATTACATGATGTATATATTCTACCTAGCCAATATATAAGTATATCCAGCTGTTAGGATAGAATTGCAGCATTTATTTGCCTTTTTTTATTATTATTTTCTGTTTCCAATTTGTAATTACAAAACTGCTCTTAAGTCTTGCTAAATAAGCCCAGGCTTTGCCTGACCATTAAATTTGTCTCCTGTTGCGTTTCAAAATAAACTGGAAGAAAACTGACAGTCTCTTGTTACTCTTGTCTTCCTGAATGCAGCAGCTCAAGACGGCGCGAGAAGAACACATTCTCAGGAAGAAAGAAGTCTCAGCAGCATTTCCTTAAAAGCAGCAAAGACTGAATAAAAGGTCTCAGAGTGCCAGGTGACAGCAGTTAGGAGAGGTTTCTCTAGAGCAGGAATAAACTACAGCCTTTCCTGGAAGGAAAGAAAAATGAAGACCTCAAGGCATACTCCAATAGTTGCATGTGTCCTTGCCAAGGAATAATTCTCATAATAAGTTAGGGGTTTTTGGAGGGGTTATTTTTTATGCTAGTGAAAGAAACACTCTCTCTTTGTGCAATACTTCACTTATTGCAACTAGAAATAAAACCTTCACTGGCTTGAAGAATAGAAAACAAAAAAAAGAAAAGAGACATCTTCACAGGGAAGATACAGCTTTTTCTGTTCTCTCTGGTCCCTCAATACAGGATCCATCTGACTTCTACCTTTCTGTAACTTCCTAGGGAGTTAAAAAGTAGAGAAACAAGCAATTTTGCATACAATTCACCCATGTTGTATTAGCATCTAATGCTGATTAGATGAACTCACAAAGGGCCTGTTCTCCCCACCAACAGGGAGTCCTGACAACCATCTCAGAGTAGAGGTTCACACCATTGAGTTTGGAAGAAAGTCATCACAAGTCCAGGGCTGGTGAGGCCGAGGCGTACTGCCGAGGCTGTTGTTCCAGGCTCACAGGTGAGCCTAGCAGGGATCAGAGCAGCTCCCTAGGGAGCACCCTGTGCTCTCACTGCGCCATCTGGGAAGCATTTGCTTCACCACCATCCCTAGCTTTAAGGTCTGTTGATGAGCCCACTATGCAGGTCTAACTAAAATAAGTGATACCCCAAGAGTTTTGGATCTCTGGGCATGAAGCACTCTCAACGAAATTTGATTTACACCAGTGCCTCTTACAAGCATATGACCTCGTATACGAACTCCCTGGACCCACGCATCCATAAAATACCCCAAAGCCCCAGACTCCCTAAAGACATTTGCTGGGATGAAGCCAGCAGCATTTTCCACTCTCTCCCAGCAGTTTCCAGCTAAGCCCCACTGTGCTGCAGTAGCTGTTAGCATCCTCCCACAGAGCTGGCCTGGTGTCTTACCAGGCCAAGGAGTCCAGCAGACAGAAAGGGACTCCTGTGACCTTACAAGTTGAGTTACTCTTTGGTTCAAAGTAAATCCCTACAAAAATCAAGCAGTATGAACTCACTGGCTTTTGCACTACTTACCTGGCTTCTGCAATAACCAAGATTGCAACCAGGACATAAATCAGAGCTAGCACACTACATTTTGGAGAAATAATTATTTCTAAACTGTGGTATCTTCATACACCAAGTACCCACATCAACAAAACCTCTTCAGTGTCTTACAGGAAAGAGTAGCACCTTCTAAACCATTAGCACCCTTCTAGCTAGTGCAACTATGGTAAGTCACTGGGAATAAAAGTAAGCACAGTGCTGCTTTATTTGTGGCACTTTTATTTCCTTTAATGTCTGCCTGATAAAATGCTTTCTAAGCATTGCCTTTAGTATGTGTTTATCCCAAAGGGACCATTCCAGGAGGACAAAAAATGCAGCACCCACTACTGCCAGGTTTGCCTTCAAAGCCATGGATACACACTTGATTCACTTGAATAAATTTCCTTTTTATCTAATACATCCAGTGATGCTTCAGGCTTGTGCTTGATGAACATGTCCTACCTTTCAGCAGAAACTCTGAAACAGAAGTTAGCTAAAAACAAAGTTATGCTCCTGAAAATATTTGTCACTAAAGCACAGGTTTCAACAAGAAGTGTGTTTTATTTTTAAATATTCTCAGTGTAAAAGAACACTAACTTTTTTGGGGAGCCAGTCCCTAGAGGCTGAGAGGTGCTAAGTGCTTTCAACTCATTTATTTCAGTGAGAAAGAAGAGACACTTAAACACCATAGCTCTGCTCGTGTGCAGCTAAAATAAACACTTCTCCTCCACTTCTATCTTCATTAAAGGGGAGGAAAAAACAAACACTAGTGAGGCCAAAGGGTACAAAGAATGTTACCTCAATATTAGCTTTAACCATTTACAAAAGTAATGGAGAGCAGCCCTTCCTCAGCTTCAGACAGACCAAGATAATTCCCACCCCATCTCCTGACAGTGGGTCCACTGCTGCATGTGTGTCCCCAGCTAGGGCAGCAGATTACACTCCCCACTCCTTTAAAGAGCACCCTGATAATATGCATGGCTAAAATGTCAGAAGCCATTAGAAACTCTCAGACACACAATATATCTCCATCCCCACATTTTCCCCTTACACTGTGCAACAACAGACAACAGGCATGCAAACTGCTCAGCTGCAACTGTTCCAAGTCGAATAATTACAACTTGTCAGAAAGAATTAATTTTCCCATTTCTCATAAAGATGTGTAAAAATTACCATGTTATTATACACTGACACTCTCTGGAGGCAGACACAAAATTTAATTTTGAATTCTTTCCGCATATTAAATTAAATCCATAAATAAGAGTTTAGGCATTCACTCGGAAGCATATGTTCATTGGGAGCGAAAGCCAACACGAGCCTGGCTGTAATGGTTGTTGTAATGTTTTAATAGCTCGCTTCTTCTAAGCACCAATAAATTTACATGATCATAACAGTCGTGGGCATACAAGAAGCCCATTACTGTCTGGGCACAGGCAGCAGCGTTAACAGGATGGAAAAATGGAAAGGGGGGGGGGCGAGAACCCTTAAATAAAATTAGGCAACTGCACTTGTCAGCTGCTCCATGATTGAATTTTTAATATTGTGGTCAATTGGTCAAAACAAATAATGGGATAAAATATTTTAATGTATTTAAAACCTGCTTCTGTGGTTAACAGAGTTTATCTATCTCTTTCTATATACAGTCTCAGACTTGTCAGGCTGCATTTCCATTCTGTGGATGCTCAGACAGGAGGAAGGCTCATCCTGGTGTCCTCTCCCTCTGCTCCCACTGGCCGGCAGCACAGCACTCTGGACCCCGCCACAGAGGGCTGCAAAGGGCCTGGACATGGCTGTGCTGTTCCCCAGCACCAAGCCATATGGCCACGAACCACTTTTGGCCAATGCCAGTGGATGTTGAAATAAAACACATGGGCAGGGTGGGTGGGAGTCAGTCCCGTACCCTTTAGGTTGCTAGGCAGAGCCCAGCAGCTCCGAGGATGAGTAAAGAAGCAAGCCATGGCTCACCATCTCCTTTCATCTCACCAAGGCAATCCCAGAGTAAATCCCACTGTGTTACACCCCAGACCTCACTGGGGGCTGGACCTGTACAAAACTGACCTACGTACTTGCTCCCTCAGCCAAGATTGCCATTGAGTTACACAAGCACAGGCAAGCAGAGTATCTCCTCAGTGCTCCCTCCTCTTTATATTTCTAATGATTTATCATTTAGATACATTCATAAAGAAGTTGAGTTTTCCAACAGGGAATTTAAATGTAATATGAAGGTTAGCTGTAAAGATGGGCTCCTGGAACTGGTTTTCAAATACGGGCAATGAAAGATAACAGCTAACCTTATGCTCTGCTCAGATTAAACTACCACACACTGACTCTGCCTTTCTTACACTCAGATGGTTCTTTGAAACCTTAATTACTTTAAAAAAAAAAAAAATCCCAGTTATCTCCAAACCTCTGCTCACCAGCACCAAAACTGGGAATATAGGGACGCATAGTGTGTGTACAGCACATGTGCACAACTGCGCACCGCCAATGAAGCACACTGAAGCGTGGAAGGCAACCCTGCTCCCCAAAAAAACCTGTTACAAGTCCTCACAATATTTTCTTATCTACCAGGGTAGACAATACATACAGAAACCCGTACTATCTCTACAACTGTTCAAAATAAGTTTATGAGGTAAGTAAGTAAGGTAACACACATAGAATCATAATGGTTGGAAAGCACCACCAGGATCATCAAGTCCAACCTTTATCCTAACACCTCTCTAGCCACTAGACCATAGCCTCAAGTGCTGCATCCACTCGGTTTTTAAACACCCCCAGGTATGGTGACTCCACCATCTCCCTGGGCAGTCTGCTCCAGTGCCCAACCACTCTCTCAGTAAAGAATTTCTCTCTAATATCTAATCTAAAACTCCCCTGACGCAACTTGAGGCCATTTCCTCTTGTCCTATCATTAGTAATTTGGGAGAAGAGACCAACACCAGCCTCGCTACAACCTCCTTTTAGTAGTTGTAAAGAGCAATAAGGTCTCCTCACAGTTTCCTCTTCTCTAGACTAAACAAGCCCAGTTCCCTCAGCCGCTCTTCATAAGTCATGCTTTCCAGACCCCTCACCAGCTTTGTTGCCCTTCTCTGGACCCACTCCAGCATGGCACACAGCCATGGATAGCCAAGCACCTACCCAATGAAATCATATAATGTTTCAAAAACAGCACTGGAAACTCATCTCCTACTGAAGTCAACAGAAGACTCTCAGTGGCTGTTGTGGGAGTTGGACAGGTTCCTAAATCCTCAATTATCTGCCTGATACTTCACTGATCTTCAGACCTCCAGCCCAGAGCATTCAGTTCTGTGCAACTCACTTGTGGATGAGCTAGACCTGAACCAGGGCATCAGAGCTGGCTGTCATAGCCACAGTGGGGAGGGAACACTAGCACCGGCACACTTGTGCCTGGATTGGGCAAGAGGAGGCCAGCAGCCAGCAAAATGCAGGCATCCTTCTTCAGTAATTGCACTCAGGCTTTCACTTCTCAGAGGGAGTGAATCCAGCTGAGATCAACTGTAAGCAAAAAAAAAAATATATATACTGTGTTTTGAAATCTGCTGGGCGATTTACAGCATGCAACACAAATTGGGACTGTCAGTCTAATTTCCAGGAGATATTACCATAAATATTATCTCAAGCAGACTGCTACAGGTGCTGCTCACGCTATCAATGATGGTATGTTGCCTGGCTTGTGGGTGCTCCCAGTGCTCAAATTTGCCAGAATTTTGCTGTACCAAGTTGAGTCTTTAATAATCAGAGACAATGGGATAGAACAAAGGAGAGCCCAGCAGCAGTAATGCTGTTTCAGTAAGGTTTAAAAAGTTCACCAGCAAGCAGTGATAGCTTTTGTATGGTTCTTCAGAAGTAGAGGTATTCAGAAAATTAGTATGGCAATAAAATTTAAAAATAGGTCTTTGAAGCAGAGAAAATTTGGGGGGTTTCTGTGTTGCATTTTGACATTGTTTGTATTTTTAGTGCATTGGGCAGGAGACTGAATTCTGAAACCAAAACTTGCAGGAGATTTCGAGAAAGTGTCTTTTGCTGGTGTGACAGTGCTAGTTACAAAAAACCTGAGGCACCAATTTTTCACTTTTCATTGACTAATCTCTTTCTTACTCAGAGATGCAGTGATTGAAAGCCTTGTCACCAACTCTGTAACAGCTTCTCTGAAATGAATTTTCAACCTCAGTCTAGATCCTAGTGGACAAAAAAAACCTCTACCCCACAATCCAAAACCCTCTAAAGCACTTGGTATTAATTGGCCATCCTTGCCGGTGGTCTCAGGACAGAGGCTGTGGGCAAGGAAAATGAACAAGCTCCTGACCTTCTTCTGATCCTCTCCACGAGGGCTGAGACAATGACTGGGCTATGCACTGCCATTTCCTATTTAATTAAACAGCTAAATGGAAGATTTCCTCTGTGACTAAATGGGAGGTTTCTTTTTCCAGTGCTGCTCTCAGTCTACTAACTCTTGCAGTCACTTAAGTTGACTGTAACATTTAAAGGAAATAATTCCCCCCTTCGGTTTTCCTAGCACAAAGGAAAGAATGCTGCACCACTACTGCAGCTCAATTTATGTAGAGAGAGACTTACACATGTGTCTTTCGATCTGCATTATTCTTTTCTTCGTAAAGGGACAACCCATGTCATTATTCTCTTTAAAAGATATTATACATTTACCTCTAATTCCACTGTAGAGAGAACTTCTTAAACGTGAGGAAAAGTTGCTTCCATGTAAGATGTACCCACTTCAGGTACCTGACGGTGATGATATATGCACATTATATAATACATGTATGTGGAAAACAGCCTTGATGTGACAGCTGAGTCCTGAGGCATCATAGTAGTCGCTCTGCGTTTGAAAGACAGCTTCTCTACCAAACCACTCAAACAGTAAAATGAACACAATATACTCTCCAGCTAGAACTATGCCCTTAAGCTTCGGTTGGAAGAGGAAAAGAAAACTTCTCATTGAAGTCTATTTTAATTAGGACTGCAGAGAACCAGTTTGAATGAAAGCCTGCCTTCCCCCCTCCCCTCCCCCCGCCCCTTCTTTTTGTTTTTGAAACCCAAGCTAGAGTTTAAAAAAAATCTTGGGTAGGGGTGAAAACTAAGTGAAAAGCTGAAGTAAACTTGCATTTGAAGGTCTTTTAGCTGAAGAAATTCCCCACAAAAACTTGGATTTAGGGATGACAAAGAAAGGATGGGTTCTTATATTCAGTCTGCTTCTCCCATATGATCTGCAGACTGGCTCTGTCATAAAAGCTAGAAAACACTAAACAAGTTATACAGCATTTGCTTAACTGACAAAATATTCACTGATTATTACTGCCATTAGCCTGTTCTTTTTGATTTCTCTATGTATTTGTTTCTCAGCATTTTGGATGTTTAGTATCCTGACATGATGTGTCTCCAAAGCTTTGTCAGATGCTATCTTTCTAGATTAAATACATACAGAAGGATATGCTTTATATTTGCCTGTGACAAGTGCCTTGTTTAACGATGGACTTCCAGGAAGGTCACAGAGCCTGCATCCATCTGTGCATGCGATAACAGTGGTACCTGACTGTCTCTACTCATGCTAGATCTAATAATTACGAAAAGTTTGAATCACAGCACAAATAGCTGGAAAGTACACATTTGCATACACTGCTTGCACCCACCTGCCAGAATTTGTGGTTGTCTGGAATACCCTCTCAAGCATTTCATGTGAGGGGGCTTTTCCTATTTCCTTACTATCCAGGGTGTCAGCTTACCCCATGGGTCTCAGGGTTGTATGCCGTTACTTTAAGTACATGGGAGTTGGATCAAATTTTGAGTTTGGTTCCAGGCAAGGGGAATACAAAGCCTATTCAAGCAGATGCAAAAATTATTTTGAAACAACAATGCTGCAGAATTCAGTAAGGAGGCGAAACAAGAGAGCTTCAGTACCACTCCAGCACAGGCATAAGGAAACTGTAATCATATCTAATTAGAGTTAAAATAATGTTTCCCTTTGAAATGTTTAATTAGCTCTGTTTTATTACATAAACATTCTTGATGCAGAGCATACTGAGCTAGAAGAGTCTGATGAGTTAAACAGTGCAAAGTGCTCAGGCGCCCAGTGTGGGGCAAAACCTGACAAGGAGTGGCTGTTGTTACCAGATGTCTGGACCATCAGTGGAACCATGATGCTTGCTGCAAACAGCAGGCTATCATTTCAACCTTTGTTGCCTCTACTGAAGCCTCCCATCGTGCTTTCAATTTAACAGCATCACAAGGAGACAAAGAAATTTCTTACAATATGCCTTTCAGTTCAGAGACAAATCCCATTTAAACTTGTTCAACCTCTCATAACGTATTAGTTATTGTTGCTAGTCTGCATGTCCTCTGGCAACACACTACTTCTTCTGGAGGAGGGAAGCTTTTTATTTTTTCTCTCCCCCCCCCCCCCCTTTTTTTTTTTTTTTAATTCTTGCCCTTCAGTTTGATAAAGCAAGACCAGATTTACTGGCAAACTTACAGCATGCTTGTCACAAGCTTGCAGCAAATTTAATTAACCTTATTACAAATATGGTTTTCTTGAAGATTACATCACAATCTGGTTTCACATCGCCTGCTGCTGATTCAACATATTATGTGCTTTGGAGAATATGTTCATTTTCTGAAAAAGGTCAAAATGTTAAAATATCTAAAACTTCACTATTTCTTCTGAGTTCCTATTCAAATGTTGCGCTGTACCAACACTTTGTCTTACGAGCAATGTTGTTCTCTTGCTGCATGCCAATTGTAGACTTGTTTACTTCACAATACAGTTTACATCCCTTTAACAACAGGGGTGGCCAGATGATGGAAAATTTGCTTCTAGTTTAACCCCTCATGAGCGTGCTGGGACAAAAATCACTAGAAATACATAACTAGAATAAGCTTTGCCCAGCAAGTTAGAAACTAGTAAAAGTTACTAGTGTCATTTGGAATTTTGGCTGCGTAAGGACTGAGTTAAAATACTACTTTTGCTTAGGAACATTGACAGTGGAGATGCATTAGCTACTTTAGAGTAGCAAAATAAATTATAAACTTTTCACAGTCAATACTAGTTTTTAAGCTCTGAAATATTTTTGCAAAATATTTTTTGGTTTCAGTTTCCATAAAGTGGAACAAAAAGTTTCTTGTGACAGAAAACATTGGCATAAGATTTCTATCAGCGTACTTCAAACTAAGGAGATGGATAAAAATCTTGGTTGCTTCCTTGAACTATACCTGAATTTAGAACCTTTAACTATTTGCACAGCCTGAGTTGGTCTCCTTGAAAGCGCATGCTCTCAGCTAAAGCTGTGGAAGAAAAATGATTCCTTACATGTTTATTTTTTCATTTAATGTCTAAAGCAGGAATGCCCTTGTCCATATTCATGTAATAACAAAGCAAGACTTCACAGGCTGAAATTCTGTTATAGCGTGGGAGGAAGCAGAGGAAAAAAGTCACAGCATCTGTACTAAAATCCTCTTTAATAAAGCATAAAGAGAGAAGAGAGCGTAAAACAAAGGCACCTTTGCTAATTGCTAGCTCCGTAATTCTATTAGCACACAGGTGTTATCAGATCAGTGGGCACTGGATTCAAAAAAACATTCTGCAGAAAAAAACAAAGCAAACATTAGTACAATAGCAGTGATCTAAAACCTTGGCACATATAGAGAAGGTGGTCGACCAGCACAGCACAAGTGCAAAGACACTCCATCAAAAGGAGCTATGCTCTGGAGAAAATAATCGGCAATAACAGAGTTACTAGTAGAGGGTCTAAACGTGTGGCTATTGTGTATCAGCTTTTGTAGGATACCAAGGTGCTGACTCCCACATGACAAAAGATGCTTTTTGCATTTACACCCATGTGTACATAATATATATTTGGTATTATTTTACTTTTATATGCTTAAACAGAGAGGTTTGAAAACTCAAGTGAGAACACTCATCAAAGAAAAACAAAAAGAGTCTGCCTACCAAGGTCACTTTTTTCGTTGCAAGAGAAAAAAAAAAAGTAGAAAAAAACCCAAGCAAAACTCTCCATCCCATTGCAATAACCAAAAGCTTTCACACTGTTCTGCTAAACTTAATTAATCTGTAGGCCATTCTAACACTGCCATACATGGAGGTTGTGCACTATTTTATTGATTCACTTTACAACTAACACAATATAAATACTAAATCATTTAAACAACTAAAGTCCTTGATTCTCTCGGGAATGTATATATTATTAGGGACATATTTAGAAACTTTCTGCAGAACATCTGAAAAACCAACTAAGAAATGGACAAGCCAACTAAGAAAGATGCTTTGCTGGGCCTGTTACTCAAGAGGAAGCCAGAAATGGTTGAGGATGTGAAAGTCAAGGGGAACCTTGGCCACAGTGACCATGACATTCAGGATTTTAAGCTTCACAAAGGAGTGAAGACGACATCGTAGAACCACTACCCTGGACCTCAGGAGTGCAGGGTAGTGGTTCAGCTTGTCCAGGGATCTGCTTGTTAGGATCCCAGGGAGACTGCTCTGGAAGTCAAAGGGGCTCAAGAGGAGCTGTTTGATTTCCAAACCACAACCTCCTCAAAACATAAATAGTCTCTTCCTATGTGCAGAGGGTCAAGCAAGGGTGGAAGACAGCCAGCATGGGTCAACACAGAAGTCCTTTGCTAGTTCAAACACAAGAAGTTGTCTATAGATAACGGAAGAAGGTACAGAGGACAAATAGAGGCATTTCCTGAGCATACAGGGAGGGAGTTAGAAATATAAGAGCTCAGCTGGAGGTGGAACTAACAAAGGATGTGAAAATCAATAAGAAGACCTTCTATAAGTACCTTAGGAGCAAGAGGAACAGCAAGGAAAGCATCGTCCTACTGCTCAGAGAGGTAGAGGAACTAGTGACACAAGACATGAAGAAGACTGAGGCACTCAACCCATTTTTTGCCTTATTTTCATTGGTAAGGTTTGCCTTCAGACCTCCCAGGTCTTCGAGCCTACTTGCAGCCTGTGAGCATAAAGCAGTGCCCACAGCAGACTCAGGATCAAGCTGAAGCCCACAGGACATGTATAGTAGGACCAGATAAGTTCCATTTGAGGGAGCAGGCTGATACTATAGCAAGGTCGCACTGTATCATCTCTGAAGGGTCAAGGCAGCTGGTAGAGGTAGAAGGCAAGCTGAGCAAGAGCCAGGATGTCCCTGGCAGCAAAGCCAGCCAATAGCTTCCTGGGCTGTGCAAACAGGAATGTCACCAGCAGGCACTTGTGGGACCCCGTCTGGAGCACTGTGTCCAGCTTCAGGCTTCCCAGCACAAAACATTGACACACTGAAGTGAGTCCAGTGAAGGGCTGCCAAGATGGTTGGGCACTGGGGCACGCAGCATGCAAGGAGAGGCTCAGGGAACGGAGTCTGTTCAGCATTAAGAAGAGAAAGCAAAGGAGAACCTGGAGACAGAGTTGCTGCTTAAGACTGCACAGTGTGAAGGGAGAGAGAAGGCAAAGCCAGAGATTTCAGAGCCACACAGCAATAGAACAGGAGGCAATGGAAATGCCAGTCGGGTAATAAGAAACAGATCTTTTACCAGGAGGATGGTCACCTACGCTAGCAACTGACCAGAGAGGCTGTGGAGTCCCCACCCTTGCAAACATTTAAAACCCAACTGGACACAGCCCTGAACAACCTCCTGCAGGAGGTTAGACAGGACTACCTTCAGAAGTTCCTTCCAACCTAAATTATTCTGTAATTTTACAGTCGCATGAAACGTGAATCAGATTGGTCTCCTGCCAGTTAAAGAGATCATGGAAATATTCCATACTTCATCGAATTGTTTTGGGTTCTTTGCACAGTTCCTGATAACTCCAATACTGAGTGATTTACTTGGCATATTTTTACTTCTATTCCTAATAAAGGTTAGACCATCTGATTATTTACTCATATGCTAGATGTCTTATACTGGTGTTGTGTACCAAACACCCTGTTCAAAATGGGCTAACATAAACCTGTACACCATCCCAGCACTGCAAACTAATTTACTGTTGCTTGCTTTTCATCCATGTGTTGGCCACACAGGTTATATACCAGAAATTTTTCTTTAGGAGTCTGTGCCTAAAAATTGGCAGCTCACCAAACCTTCCCCCCCCAACATGCTTCCTTTTCTGAAAGCCCTTAAACATCATAGGAGAGAATTCTGCTTTTTACAAGCATTAAATCCTGTTTAGATATATGGATGGTTTTGAGAAGAGTATTTGCTAGAGTGAGTGCTTCTGGCTTTCCCCTTCATGGTCCCTGCAAATCCACAAAGCTTTATGCAAACAGGATAGGGAGGTTTTTGGAAACTTGAGAGTACATGGGACCTCACCACATTAACTCTGCTTCCTTCATGGGACTTCCTGAGCATTTCTTCCTCCTCCTTGATCCCTTCCAGGTAGTCTGATAGAGAGGAACACAGCAGCAGGGAATAATTTCACTGAAGAAAACAATCACTGCCCATAGGTTTGGGGTTCCCCCCCTTTTTTGGGGGCAGGGGATATGCAAGAAGGGACAAGGAAGAAAGTTTTTTCTTCTCTAATAATTCTATACAGTGCTTTGGGGTGCCATAGAGTGAAAGGTGACCTATATATAGGCTTGATATTATTATAAAACACTGATATCACATCCAAAATAAATACTTTAAGATGTATAACATTCCTGAACTCTCAACTCCTGGGACACAACTGGATGACTTTAGATGACTTGCCCACTACTACTATTACCCAAAATCCTAAGAGAAAAGACAAGACCACGACTGACTGCATATAAAATAACAAAACCTGAAAGCTTTTATAGCAGCCAGCTCTCTTATCACAATTCTCCAAGGACAAAACACCTGTTTATGCTGGCAACAAATAAAACTAATTTCTCTTGTTTAGGAGGTCCATGTATTATTACAGTACATAAGAGACTTGCACACAATTTTACTCAAAATTCTCAAATTTAGCTGAGCAGGGAATAGTTTTCCCATTCTCAAGAAAAACTGGGCAATTTCAAATGATTTTCAAGTTCCAAAACACGGCAATGCCAGCACCATTAAAAGTATGGCATATCTGAGCAAACAGATAAATCAACTGCAGTGACATCAGTGGTTAGAGCATTCACTCTGAACATACAACATAAGCTTCAAATTCCTTCCATAATCCATTCAGATGAAGGCCTTTAGCACGGTATCTCACGTGCTGTATAAACATGTTTCCCCACAAGGCTACTGAGAGCATGCACTGTGTCTCTTGGCTCCTCCTGTTAACAGCCAGGCAGGCAAATAAGCAAGAGGTAAAGGCTTTCATCTGCTATGAAGGAAACCGTGAAGCAAGTCTCATGTTTGAAACAGGTAGGGTAAGAATTTAGCCAGATAGGTAAAGTCACAAGTGAGTTCTATCTATTATGTTATTGTAATTAGAATAAAGATTTTCTCATCTGGTTTTGATGAGAAAACAGAACCTAGATATAAGAAACCTTTGCCAGCCGAAGTTTCATTGAACTTGACATATTCCAACAAAAATGTATGGTTTCATTAGAAAAATTCCAGAGGAAAATAGGTTTTATAGATGAAAAAAAATAATTGACTGGCTCTAAACTTTAACCTTAAAATGCAGTAGATATGGACACTGCGGTGATTAACTCCACACAGATACACAGAGTAAAGCAAAAATGAAAATTGTTAGGGAGTATGCACGCAGGCTTTTATAACTTGCTACGGAATTTTCAGCGAGTGAACATAGCAAATTCCAGAAGTATTGTTCAAATTCATAATCATGGACTAGAAACAGGAAATCTAAGATGAAGCACTCCTTTTGGTTAAATGCCTCAGTTCACATAATAATAATTTTAAAAATCACCTGATGGGAGACAGGAGATTATACACAAAGAAGGAAGTTCATTACAACAGCCAGCTAAGAAATCTTCTGCCCAAAACTATCTTCTAAAATAGTACAGCCCAACCTTGGAGCTGTGTAAGCACTTCAGCCTTTTCTAACAAAGGTAGCGGGCCATATGACACACAACTCATCTTCTGCATGACACCTATCATCACCACAATAAGTCATCCAGCCTGCAGCCCACCCCTGAAATGGGCTTAGTGTACACAGCAGAGGACCACAAGTCAGATGAATCATCCTGGCAGGCTGCACATAGCCCACAGACTATAGATTGGTTAACCATGCTACAGACAGAAGAAAACTGTTTTTGCAGGACTCACTGATTTCTTCAGGAGTGATGTATCTCACAACAGCTCTTCTATCATAAGTCAGTAGTTTGGGAAGTGCCCACACACACCCTCAGGGGGAGGTTCTAGGTAAAACTTTCTTTAATTTCTTTTGCAACACCTCTGCGTAACAAACACGCACTGCTCCCATCCTAATCAGAATGGTGCCAAGGCTTATGGCATTACTGGTAATTCAAGCAACAAGAAATCTTGACCAGTGCTCTCTCATTTGGTCCCCTCCTGAGCCAGGCAGCGCCAGACCCCACTGTTCTTTGGACAAGGCATCCTGACCAAAAGTGGAAAAGGTTTTTACACAGACCATATAATCACAGAATC
>VZZY01020909.1:153807-343758 GCA_013400335.1 Eurystomus gularis
GCTCTCCAGCCACTCGTCCCGCAGTCTGTAGCGCTGCATGGGGTTATTGTGGCCAAAGTGTAGGACCCTGCACTTGGCTTTGTTGAACCTCATACCATTGGTCCAGCCTGTCCAGGTCCCTCTGCAGCGTCTCCCTATCCTCCAGCAGATTGACACTCCCCCCCAGCTTGGTGTCATCTGCTAAATTACTAATGGTAGACACAATCCCCTCATCCAGGTCATCAATAAAGATGTTAAATAGAACCAATATTTACTAAAAGGATCTAAATCAAGAGAAGCACATCACCGTCCAGTTATCTTCAATAACTTTTCCAGCTAATGGAAATAAACAAAAGTGATTGGATGGCTGCAGAGAATTCCTTCGGTGACATCTGTCATACATTAAAGGCTAAACCTGAAGATAGTAACAGAAAAGTTAATGATGAGAATTGCAAAGTCAAACTCTCAAAAACTAGGAAATACTGTTCTCTGTGGAACTGCATTTCATACTGTATGGACAGTGCGTATCTATTCCAGGAACAACTGGAAATTGTAAACAATTTGAGTATTTTTAACTACTACCACCTGGGAATGACATGTCTGAGGTTTAGTTACCTACTCAAACTAGGAGTGAAATGGCTTATGACCCATTGCCCTGGGAAACTGATGAGATAAACATATCACTGTTGTGCCCCATTGAAGGCTTTGCAAAAGACCATTGAAGGTCTGTAAAAATCTGGACAACCCCAATGAACATTTGCAGAATGGTTTTTTTTGAGGTTGATTAAATACGGGTTAAAAATTAATTATATGCTCATACAAACAGAAGAAGGAACATTCCTGACATAGAAGCCACATATCCATTCAAAAACTCACAACCATCATGTTTCAGGTTAGTGCTTCAAAAGGTAAGGATGACAATTATCCAAAGAAACAAAAAATTTCCAAAATGGAACACAAGTAAATTATTTTTCTGTAACCCTCTTCTCCATGATGGCTGGGATGTGCTTTTCAAAAGAAAAAAAAAAGAAAAAAACCAACCTCAACAAGACTGAGGTACAGAAAAAACAGTTTTGTGCAAATTTATGAAAGATTTAGATTTCTACCATTCAGAACTTTATAATGTGAATAGTTAAAAAAAAAAAATCTGAGAGCCACTTCACCCATCTTTACAGGAAGAAAATCCTTTTTACCTTCCTTTCTTCACATGCATTAGTGATTTAAAGAAGCTAATCCAATTTTTTTTCTAAAAATGTGATGATTTGATGTTGACATTGCAAGAATAAAAAACACATTAAAAGTATCCCACTAACAAAGGCTGCCATTTTTTAATGGCTTCTCATTTCTACATTCACAAGAGTAACAAGAGTAGCAAAATTATCTAAATGTAATGTAAACGGTTATTTTCATGGTATGCATACGTAAACTGGGAGAGTTCTCTAAAAACTGTTTTGTCAGGAAAATTCAATAGCTCCAAGGGAAAAACTCCCATCTTAAGTTTTCTGGCCCAGTTCTTCAGGATCATGAGGTTTAAATAGAGTAAATAAGAGTTGTAAATCCGTAACATTACTATCTATTTATAGTAGACCTTAGTAATGAATTCAAGTACTTCTCACTAACATGACAGTTACATCACCTGTGATTAATACTTTTGCAATTAATTCTGGTTCCATTTTGTTGGATAAAAATGTAACATAAGTATTCTTACAGATTTATATGACATCTTTCATTGCAAAGTGATTCTAACATGCACTAAATATATACATTATATATCATTATCAACTCAAAGAAATGAGCCACCAGTCTCGGGCAGCCAAAGCACAACCAGTGCATAAATGGAGAGATACTGGAAATTTTGGCTGGTATTAAAGCATGACCGCAATCTTACAGAATAGGTCAAGGATTTTTCAAATCCCCAGAGAACTGAAATCTCAGCCTGAAAGTCTGAGCACAGAAGAAAAAAAAAAACAAAACCAGTTGAGTCACAATTGTAAAGGTAAACCACAAAGATGTCTCACACTTCTTGGAATCTGAATTTTTCTCCAAATACCTTAGATCTTGCTTTATGATGAGTTACCAAGACTTGACTCAATGAAGTGGAACTCATTAAAATAAAATAGTAATTTAAAAATACTAAACTATAATTGGTATAAAAAAGTAGGAATGGGAATGATAATATTGCCTACATAAGCCCTTGACGTACAGTGCTTGCTATAACAGTGGCAAATACCTTCACTTCTCACTGATTTTAGCAGCCTTCACACTTTACAACCATTACTCAAAGCCATGGACCAAGTGTATTATCACAGCAGCAGAAAGGGCTTGGATGAAGCATTTCAACAGTTACTCAACTAGAAGGACTGTATTCAGGCCTTGTCTTGGGAGACACCAGCTCTGTGATCACAGATACTGACAAACTCAACCATTTTTTGCTCAAGAAGGATTTTCTTAAAGCTTTTTGTCTCTAATGTAGGCAAATTAGGTCTGCAAATATTCACTAAAGTCAGGCATGCTGTGAGCATCGTCTTAATGAGACCATGAGGATGCAAGCAGGAAGAGCTATTTCAGCAGGTCTAAAAGGTAATATCTAACAGTTAGATTTCTTAATTTCTCCTAAGTGTGAGCAACTGAAAAGTAGGGGCAGAAAGCATTTAAAATGAGGAACGAAGCAACACTGTAGCTGCCACCATGGATTTAAAGAAGACAGGACAGCTTTCAAGAGTTTACTGAATCAAGTGAAAAAGCAAACCAAGAATGCCCAAAATAATCACATGGTATATGGTTCCTCTTCTTTTATCCAAATGCTTTGCCTTTCAAATATTTTTCATTGTTTAAGAAATACTGAATATTGCCAAACTCTACCAAACTTGATATTTAATGTTTCTTAACAGATAGAATATTATTTATTCCAGGAATCATTTTTTCTAATCAGCACAATAAACTACACCAGTAAGTTAATCTGAAATATTTTTTTTTTTAATTACAGATGTGAGATGCAGAATAACAAATCAGTACCAATTCCTTTGTAGAGATCACAGAATCCCTCTCTGAGTAATTTGGGCTGGAAGGGACCTCAGATCATCTGTAGTCCTGCCTCCTGAACAAAGCAGAATCAGCTCAGACTAGGATGCTCAGAGCTTTATCCCATCAGGTCCTGAAAGTCACCAAGAATGGAGACTGCACAGACTCTTTAGGCAACCTGCCCCACCACCTGATTATCTTGTATGAAGACGTTTTCCCTTGTGTCCAGTTTGAACTCCTCCAGTTTGAGGCAGGCTGCTGTTAGGAGCCCTAAAGCCATCTCTTTTCCTGGCTGAACCAGCCCAGCTCCCTCAGCCTTCCTAACAGGGCAGGTGCTCCAGCACCCAACCACCATTGTGGCCTGCTGCTGAACTCATGTTGGTTTGTCAATTACTTTCCTGCACAGGGGGCCAAAATTGGACATAACATTTTGGGTATGATCTAACAAGTGCCGAGTAGAGGGGATAATCCCTTACTCGCCGCAAGCCACTGGCCATATCCCTGTTGGTACAGCCCAGGAGGCCGCTGACTGTCTCTGCTGCCAGGGCAATGCTGGCTCATGCCCAGTTTGGTGCCCACTAGGCTGCCCTTGCAGTCCTTGATGGTCCTTGCAAGTCTTCACTCTGGATGAGCTTTGACATCCCTGACCCCATCCCTGTGTGCCCAAGTAATGCCTCTTAAGCTCCTCCCTTGTAATTCCCCAAATTATGCTTAACTACAGCTGATTGGAATGCTTCAATCTTTTAAAAGTAGCTAAAGAAATATTTTTGGCAGAATTCAGGATTTAATGAAATTATCTTAATGATAATTGTTGACATTTTTGTCAAAAACTCTCCAAAATCTCATCTACCTTTTCACCAAAAAAAGGGGGAAGGGATATGAGCTATTATTTGCAAGATATTTTATCACTCAAATCAGCTACTGACTTTGTGGTTTATTTCATAGCGCAGTTATACTACAGATTGTTTTTTCTTCAAGGATCTCAGGCATTTTCCAACCAATGCATCCTGCATTTTGCAGCAGAAGTACAGAGAACAGATGGGAGCATGGGTCTGGCGCAAGGTCACAGAGCATGGCTGTGGCCCTGCCAGGATCGGGGCAACGTGACACTTTGCCAAGATCCAGTTCTGTGACTTAAAGATAGTATCATCTTTTGTTCCAGGGATTACGGCAGGACTTTGTCATAGACTTTTCTAAAGAAAGCAGTATTTTATTCAGCTTAATAGCCTCAGCTTCTCATAAATATCCTTCCATAAATAAAGAAAGAATGGCATCCTTGTGTTTGCCCAAGCAAGATCCCATTTATACTAAAATCTGTCAGATTACTATAGGGTAAAAACGTGCATAGTTACCACAGATAAAAAGAACGGGTGTTTTCTTGGTTACTTAATTTTAAAAAGGGAACAAGGTAAGGATTTTAGGGTCTGTTGTGCTGGTTCAGCTGTCATCATTTTATGCTGCCGTCAGTTGCCTGATCACACAGGCCAACACTGAACTCAGCCACAGCCTCTCAGAAGGCTTCTCTCAGACAGTCCTGCCACAGGTTCCTGTGGGCCCAGCTTCTCCACTGCCCACTATGGTGTTAGCATCGCCTACTGGAGACAATGGACAGAGATGGCTCCCTCAGTGGACCCTCACATGGAAGTACACCACCAAGAGAGCTCGGCAAGATGCAACCAGCCCCAACAGAAGCCACACCCAACAGGAAGCTCTTCCAGCTGATAGGTTCCTGGTTAAAGTAGCCCTGGCCTCACCCACCCCCCCAACCATGACCACCTGGGTGAGGGTGGAGACACAGAGACACAGGTGGGCCAGGTTCTGCCTCCAGAACATGAAGCCAACAGGAAAAACAAAACATTCTGCTAGGTTGTGACTCATTCACAGGTCAGCTCCAACCCGGGGCCCACAGCTCAGGCCCCAGCACTTCAACCCCAGAACTAAATTTTTAGTTTTTATTTTAGAATTTCTCAGAAATTACACACTATGTAATATGAAATTCTGAAAGGCTGTGGAAGTGATGCAGTCAGCAACTCTTGCTGTAATGTGGAAGAGGGAAAGCAGGCAGCTATACTCTTCCCTGAGCTAGACTCATGCTGCATCCTTCCTGCTAGACATTTCAACATGGGAACAACCACCACCTGGGAAGGCTGTGCCACTAAGGGGCTCATTTTCAAACTTGAGAGGGAAGAAACAATCTTGTAGACAAATAGTAGCTCCCTTTTCAATTCTGCAGAGCTAGCATAAGGTTTCACACAATGATATCAATTAGCAAACCAAAGTATGGTAGAACACTGTCATGAAGAGGCACTCGCATTTCATGCTCAAGTACATGAAACCTACCATGACACCAAAATCATTGGCAGATCCTTACAAAGCATTTACAAGTAAGTCTATTTTTCTAAGTTAATTAACTTGACTAGGCTGAAAGCAGAAAGCCAACGTACAAATTATGCCAGATTGGTAATATAGCTTGCTTTTGAAGTGAATGACAAAAAACCCAGCAATTTCTATTTATCCCTTTAACTGATGGACAACTAATTACAAATAAATTCTTTCTATTATGAACCTCAAATGGCAGAAAGCTGTGACAATGTCTCGAAAAAGTTCTCCAGCTCCTATACTGTTGGACTTTATTTTGTTGACTTTAAATCACCACATTTGAAACTGAATCTAGCTGACAATGTAAATTTTCTTACTCCTATTTTAAAATAATACATGCCTTGATCTTGGCATAACTAGGAACTGTATAAACAGAAAAGCAGAAATCTTTATTTTCTGAATTACAATCAACTTCTAAAAAACCAAATAAATTTTTTTCCCAAAATCCAGTATTTTACGTTTTAAACTTATGTAAACTAATATCTCCTATTACTAGTTAGTACACAGACAAAATTAATTTGAATTATATGTTGCTTTGATCAAGTCATCCCCTCTCTTTACTTAAAAAACCAAAACAAACCACCAAACATTTTCACTCTCAGTATAAACCAGTGCTGTCTCTAAATTCTCTCTGAGAGAGAACATTTCCCTATGAGGTTACCAGTGACAAGGGAACACTCAGCCAATGGCTTTGACAACATTACAGTAAATAAAGCCATTTGAAAGACATTAGTAAGGTAAACCTGGGACCTGCCCAATAAACAGCTTTATTCCATCATTACACAGCCAATAAGTCTGCACCGAGCCCATTGCGGTTCTGTGTTATTACAAGCAACCTTTTAACACTTGTTGCTTCACCTTCCGCTTGAGCTACTTACACAGCATGTGAAAAAAACATGCATAAGGAGGTTAACTAGGACTAGACAAAGGCTGCGAAGCTCAATCAAGGCAGGCATGGATCACTGTCTTCTCAATAACATCTCTGTTCCTCCTGCCCGCTGCCCATCACTGCCATCGCCGCACACGCACGCGCTCCAGCTTCGAGCCATAAATCTTACAAAGTCACTCAAGTGACAGCCTAATAACATGAAAGAGGTATCTGCAAACAAGATGGTTTCAAACCACTGCTGGTGACCCTGAACAAATCAGGGCCCAGTTTCTTTTGCAGCCTGTGTTTCTCCCCTTCAATCACTTAACTGGGCAGATTGATGTGACACCGCAGAAATAAAGTAAGCTCCGTCTCGCGCACTCTCTCTCTCTCCCCCCAGCTCTCCTGCTTTCTGGCATTCACTAATGATTAGATCTGTCTGTCCACACACGGCAAAAGTCCAATGCTCTGAGTCATTTGGGTGTCAGAAATGCAGCTTCCCAACAACATAAAGGAATAAAAAAAAAGAAAAACCACAACAAAAACCACTTCTCGCTGTCTTTTGTGTTTTCATTTATTATTTAAGAATTTCTTCCTTTAAGAGAAATATAAAAAGCCAATATGAAAAACAATACAACCCATCTCTCCATGAATGTAATGGTCTAAAACCTTGTGAAAACATGATTGCAAATTGCACCCTTTGGGAACATAACCAGAATACTGGAGTATTTTGCACAAAGTCAGAGATGGAAGCATTTGTTTTAATCCTTCTGAAGCCATTCTGTCTTCCACTGCTCTTTAAAGCCACAGTAGTACCTGAACTCCTCCTACCCTTTAGCAGAGGTACAAGCACAGAAGTTTGAAGTGATTTTAGTGCACACACCCCTCCCATGACCCAAGTGACAAAAACATCAATTGATTTAGCAACTATTATGCTTTTTCATGGCAGAGAATGACTATTAATCTAGACATCCTTAATCCCAGTGTAATAACTTCTTTGAAGCATGTGAAAGAAAAATTAAATAGCCAGCACGAAGAACAGATACAGCCACCAAAACAGCCAACTAGTGAGCCTCTCCCTGCTGTCCTGTTCACGTAGATTTCTTCAGGATGCTATATATATTAATATGGGAAGAAAAAGTAGAAATATGCATTTTTATTAATTAAAAACATTTTTGTACTCATAGCTTTTAAATATTCCTATTATTACCTTTGTTTCCATTGTCCCTCTCATTTTTTTTAATGGAAGCTTACTAGACAAATAATTTGAAGACTGAGAACTTGATAAGCAGTGCTCATGACAGAAAAGCTAAACAGAGAAACGTTGGGAATTTAAAATATTACAATGATCGGATTCAGCCAGTTTCTTGCTGACAAAAATCCTTCTGGTTCTCATTCACTTGTGTAATGCTATCACATCTGGGTAGCAGACTAATCTTGCTTTAGGTCAGTATTAAGAAACAGTGGTTTTAACACCACATCTAGCAGCAACTCACCTGGCCTTCTCTCCAAAGCAACTTGATGGCCATATATCTGAGGACTGGACCTCAGAAAAGCACAGGAAAAAGGCATTCCTAGAGTTTGCAGTCACTGTGTTTTTCACAGCTGTCTTGACAAGGAAAAGGGCTAGCAGTGTAACCTCATAAAACAAAGCAAAACCTCAAAAGCAACACTGACATCAACTTTTGGAAGGTCCCAATTTCCTGAGAAAAAGAGATAGACCCAGCAGCTAACACCAAGCAACACAGGATTGTTCAAGTTACACTTTACGGAAGAGCACAGCAGTATTATGCAGAGATGGCCAAACTACACGTAAGCAGATGAACTGGAGTACCAGAACTCAGCCATGACTACCCTCCTTACCAAAAAGCATACATGTATTTTTATCTACCTTGACAGCAGTAGAAGTTATCTAAAACTGAGGGCAAGTTTCATGACGCCAAAACTGTCTCCTTTGTATTACTGGCTTGCTGTCAGTGGTCACTGTGAAAACTTTTTTAGGATAAGAGGAATCGCAAGTTTAAATAAATGTATATGTAATCAGCATCCAGAATAGTATTTTATAAAAAAACCTATCAGAAACCTCTACGACGGAATTTAAGATGAGAGCAGTCCGCTAGTCTGCTAAGGTTACAAGGGAAATAGCCATGATGTGTCCAATACAGCCAGCTCCAGGAACAGCCTCTTACATCATTATACACCATCCATGTGATGGATGAACAACATCATCATTGCTCACAACACCACCATTATCTATCAAAGAGGGCTGAATCCAGAAAAGCCATTGTATGCATTTATAGTTGTACTCCAGGATTATGTAAGTGAGGAGAGAGAGGTTCAGAAGCTGGGGAGGCGTACAAGTGAGGACAAGATCATGTTGTCAACTTTCAACTCCCAAACCTAGACATAAAAGTCAACACAACTAGAGGGGTACTGGGAGGATGTCTCTTGTTTAAATTTAATCTTTGTTTTCACTCATATCTGAAAGCCTGATATTTAGGGGCTGGTATTGCTGAAGATGTAGTGTTAGGAAGAAATTCTCTCTGACTAATAGCTCTTCTCTAGCAGCAAGTGACTGAGATGGCTCTCATTGCTTCAGCTAGGATCACACCAGACTGGAAATACTGATTTAGTATTTCCTACTGAAATTTCACAGGAATAATATTGGTTAAAAAGCTCATATAACATATTGAAATCCCTAAATCTTGTTTCTGAACTGTGTGACATTTCCATTAAAAGGTTTGCTAAATTTAGAGCTGATATGATTCCTGTGCAACCCGTATGCCTGGAGAGATTTGCACATTGGTGATGCAAGTTTAGAATATTCTCACTAATAAATATTTTAGAATCAAGAATTTTTCTCATCTCTCTCTTTCCTGTTGCCGCTTAAAACAGAAATCACAACATATCAGTAGTTTTTCATTAAAAGTAGTGAAACTTACTCTGCTCCTTAGAGTGTAAATTTGACCCACTTATCCACACCCTCAGTGGTTTTTTATTCCCCTCATACTGCTTCAGCTGGGTCACACAGCTTGTTTCATACCCTTGCTAGCACATGTTACCAGCCCCCCAGTTACGGAAGACTGCAATTGCCCTGAGGTTATTTCTGCCCACATCCCCACACCCAAAATACCCCAAAGAAAACAAAGCCCAGGAGAAAGCTATCAACAGGGAAAAAAAAAAAAAAAAATTAAAAAAAAAAAAATCAGAAAACCAAACCCCCCAAAAACCCAAACAAATGAAAACTAACAAACTAAACCAGAAACCCAAACCCACTGTAACCAAAGACGTGAGCAGAAGAAAGTTCCAGTAGCCTGCTGTACACAAAAGAGCAAAGGAAATAACTCAAGAACATATATTGTATATACAGCCTGCTGAGAATGCTATTTTTCAGATGTCCTCAGCCCAGGATGGCCTATTTGCTGCTTTGAACTTATTTAATAACATTAAGCAAGAACACTTAACTATCTAAAAGAAGGATCAGTGGCATAAATCAGACATCATTTCACATATTTCAGGATCAAAGCTGTAAGGCAAAATGATTTGTGAGGATGTTTGAACAGCTCCAATATATCACAGTTCCTTTTGAAGGATACTTAGGCATATTAGTTGCCCAAATGATGATTTCTTTGCATAGTTGTAGCCAAAAAGAAAAGAAAATTGAAACTTTTCATTCACAAATTGGTTTCGTCTATTACCATGATTTATGTATAACATCAAACAAAGCAAATGAAGAACACCGTGAATTTGAATTATCAAAATTAAAACTAGGAGAGTGAATTGATTTTTTTTTCAACAGTCAAGGCTAATCGAAGTGACCAGCACAGAAATTGCATAATCAGTAGCCAATACGAGTTAATAGGAGCTATATAACCAATGTCCAAGATTACACTCATATTTCATTCATACTTTCTAAAACCTGTCAGGATAGAGCATGGCCTACAGTACTGTTTGACTCAAGGATAAGCACTAGCTGTAGTATTCAATTTTAAAGCATATTTTTCTTCATACACAAAACTGCTTGCCATGGTGGATTGTCCAATACACATCTCAGCTTAAAACTCTGCGAAAGACTGGAGCAGATGATTTTTGGAGGTCTCTTCCAACTTGGGTTTTTCTGCAATTCTGTGAAAAATGGCAGTCATAAAACCTCTATATTTTAACTGTTAACACTAACAGTTAAAATCAGAATGAAACTTTTTAAGATTGTATGTGTTGACGTTGTAGTTATAAAAAGTGAATTTTAACTTATTCTAACCCCTTCCTTCTCTGCTCCACACCCCCTCCCCCCAAACACTCATAAAAAGATGTCAACCCCTTCTTTTGGCAGCTAGCCTAGAAAATACAAGTCAGATTGACGTGTATCAGTCTCTGAAACTGAACATTTGTTACTGATTTTCCCTAAAAATCCAAGATTATCTGTTGTTCTCTCATCTTTCTGCACTGGTCTCCAGGGTTTAGAAAGAGCTAGATACCAGGTTTTTTGAAACTCAGGGAGACCCATGCTCACAGCTTCTGGGGTACCACACTCAGGATTTACATTATCACCAAGGACACCTGGTTGTTGCAAACCCATTACCAGTTGGCTTCCTCACCCTGAATCAACCCGTGTGGTGAACATCTTCTGTTAATGAGAACAGAAGTAAATGCCACAGAAGAGGGGAACAGTACTGCTGAAACCAGGCACCAGAGCAGTCCAAGAAATCCCTGACCTCTGATGCATGGAGGATGGATACTTGCCTAGCCTCAAATTACAACACAAGAAAACCAATGGAAAAATCAGTATTTTCAGAAAATGTGTTTAATGTTCACAAAAAAATAATAGCATTTAATGCTTTATAAAAGTCTGTTTAGCCAGTAAGTTATTGTCATGGTTTAACCCCAGCCAGAAACTAAGCACCGTGCAAGTCTAGAGTCACAATTCTAATTCCCTGTGAAAAGCAACTCCATTTCTTTGTTAAAAATTAATCCCATATCCTTCTCCTAAGACATGCACATATACACAACCTCACCATAAATAGCATTGTTCAGTAATTACATCGAAGAGAAAGGTAAAGGAATATCTATTTTCCCATGATATCCATCTCATTAGCATATCAAACCCACTACTTTCAATTAAACATTCAAACATATTTTCTAAAAAAACCCTAAATACTCTTAGGTCCAACATTCTCAATAAACTAGTAGCAAACTTCTGCAGGAAGCAAACTTAATAATCAGAGCTTCAGTAGTATTATTTTGAGACTATTCTTACAGTTACTTGCTGCATTTTTTAATGCTCCCCTGTAAAATCTTCAACATTGGAGTCCACATCTTTAAAACAATTATTGATAAGTTTGAGATTCAATTCAATATGCACTGAAATCTAGGGGAAGACTACTATGAATTGTGTGCACCCTGAATCAGGATCTCATAGGCTTGTAACGTATTGGATGTTTACAGAAACACATATTCTTGTACGTATGTATATACGTACAAAGTTGGAATCTGGACAATAGGCCCAACAGGAAGCATTTATTACACATACATCAAAAGAACAAGAGGTGTGTAGGAAACCACACTATCAATTTACACACATCTGATAATTGTAGACATATCCAGCTGTACTGATGCCATGTCCAACAAACCTAGTGGGCCAGCTCAAAGGCCTGCCTCGAACAGTATTGGGCAACAGATAGTCAGAGAGGACAAACATCCAGTAATACTCAATATACCACCTACAAGTATAGAGGAATATCTGACATGGCAACCTCCTCAGCCACAGGTTGCATGTCTATGCTGAGTAGTACTTAAAGGATTCTTGCAAGAACTTTCAATACTTAAAATATCTTGTAACAACAGTTTAGGTATGCTCACTTAATACTTCTAAGCATTTCTGTAGACAACACAAATAAATGGACTTCTACGGAAAATTATGTACATCGGGAAAACCTGATTTACATGTTTAACAAAACAAGAATATACAGTTTTGGTATTTGTTTAAATAACAGCATTTGAAAAAGCTTCACTTCCATAAATGCTGTAGCTTGAACTCTGCCCTTTGCTAAGCACTGAATCTGAAAAGGGCTTACTGTAGTACAGATCTCAGCTGAATGTTTAAAGTACGCCTGACATATGGGGGAACTTTCCGCAGCTTAAATGAAACTGAAAATAATAACTAAACACTGAGTCAGAAAAAAGTAACAAGAAGATATATGCATCCTCTCCTTCCCTTGACTCAGTCACCCTAAGTAAGATGATGTGTAAAGAAAAGTTGCACTATTCCATATAGTAGACAAATTACAGAAAGGTCAGATATCTAAAAAAAGAAATGATAAGCTGAGAAAGAACAGAAAGAGTGTATAGCTCTAGGAGGACAGTTAATATTTTATGTTATAATAATTCAGAAATGTAGGAACTTTAACATTATCAGGAAATACAGCTCTCCGAATTCAAGTAAGATACTGAAAAACCTCATCAGTTTGGTTCTGTTTATTTTTGAATAGGCTCAGATTGGAGGACAGACTCCGACCCCAGCACACGAGAAGCCTCAGTTGGTGAGAATGCCTGGGAAGTGAAAATCCCTCTCAGAAAAGCATCTCTGAGAAATCAATCTAGCACATATGTAATGCTAATTGTTATGAGTTAGGTCTCAGCGTAGAAAAAGGTAACCGAATCAATCCTGAAAGCAGTAAAGCAATAAGATGTTCCAAGAATGAAATGGTAGCACTATTGAAAGCAATGGTATTTTTGTAGAGCTTCAAAAAGACATATTTTCTGACAGATTTTAGGAGGTATATATAGTAACAAAAGGGAAAGCAGAAGAACTTCAGTATCTTAATATGATAACTTCAGCAAATTAATTTGTTAGTGCTAGCAATACAAACCCGGAGAGGGAGCTAGGGAAACATATCAGAAAACATCTTAATCTTTATAAATACAGATTTAAAAAAAAATAAAGAAATATTCTCAGTTGTAAAAAAGTCATTTTAAGATCCCACCTTCAGTGGGCAGATGCCTGCTGTTTCTGATGCCCAAGGCTGACCAGGCTGTGCTGGCACAGAGCCCTGAACATCCCTGAATCCATGGGGAGGTGGGCTCACCTTCGCAGTCAGTGCCCACACTGGGGCAGAGTGGGAGCGTGGCTTTCTGAGACACTAAACATGGTGGGTGAGAGAAACAAGAGTTACTAGATTTCTAAAAACAACAGTGGAATGCTGAGAGATACCACTAGGAAAGTGAGAAGACTGCAGAACCAGGAGAGGAGGATTTCTGACATCTGAGGCAAGAGAAGAGGAATAATGTGAGAAGGTAACTGGGGGCTGTTACAGGACAAACAGGGCATATGAAAACTTGAACTGATAGTGTGGAAGAGCAAGATTAAGAGAAGCAGAGAGTGCCAGCATCCACTGAGAAGTGAAGACCAGAATGAATTTAGTGAGAAAAAAAAGATACTAAGGCAAGAAGATCATTAACAGTATAGACAAGCCATTAATTGACTGTTAGAGATGGGTAACCAGGAAAAACAGCTTAGTAAAAAAAATTAGCCTCCCCAGCACCCTGACAATTCTACCTCTCTCCAGGGTTATACTCCTGTAAGAAGAGAGGAGCAGAAATCTGTGCAGCTGGATGTGAGATTCTCACAAGGACGACAACAAGGAGTCAATATGATGGACAGGGTGACATTTCTGTACATAAACTCTATTCAGGTTGCAAAGTCAAGAACTGAAAGGAAGAACTGAAGGATTTGACTGTGCAATCTTAATTCAGTTGTCTTGTGCATGTGTGTCATGGTAGTCTATAAATATATCATGCCAGGCTATTTTATGTAAAATGTCACCTGCAGGATAGATTCTGCTTGCTTAACAAACAGTCATTTCATATTTTATTTTCAGCACTTGTTGTAAAAGCCTGGTCTTATTTACTCTATGTTATTCAGACTTCTTTGATAAAACAACTTCTTTTTGGCTTTTCTTCAGTCTCCCATCAACAGAATTGTTATGCTGTATCAAATACAGCAGTCTACCAAGATGTATACCCACAAGAGGACTAAATTAAGGTTGCACAAGTTACCTTAATGATGCCTCCTCCCCCCAAGAATTTCTAGTGCTTGGGCTTTCAATCTTACTAGTGTAATCAGCATTGCCTTTTGTGGCTGATACCTGAATATTACTACAATGCACTGAAGTCATGGCTTCTTAATTTACTTTAAATTTCACTTAAGATAAAAGTGGCATTAAAATATGAAACAGAAATGATGAATAAAAACAGTAATTAGAAATGTAGATATATCCTTCCAATCTACACATGAATAACACTAGAACAAGTATTATGACTATTTGGTGACATTTGGAAAACATACCTATAGAGAAATGAAAAAGAAGCACTATGTTTGAGTTTAATGGTACAAACATTAGAGTTGCAAAGAATGGGAGGCAAACAGATGGAGAGAAAAACTTAAGAAAAAACCCCCACACACTCTAAAATCCCCCAGAGCAGGTCACTGGCAGAACCGAGTCTCCGCAGTCCCAGCCCAGCACCGCCTCCCTGAGACCATGCAGCCTCCCCCTGAACCGTGGGATGGAACCAAATTAATCTGCGGGGTTTCTGTGGAAAATCAGGAATACAAATCAAAGCCTTATTATTTTAATGTATTAGGGGTACTAAAATTCACTTTCCATTCTAATGTACTGGTATTAAACTTATCATTTTATCATTAAGATTATTGTTATCCCTACACATTTGCAATAGCATCCATCATGATGGTATTGGAGAGCTTTCAAGTTCTCCATTTCAGTTAAATGAATTGCATAAATTCTCCTATTTCTACAAAGAGAAAGAGGCACAGGGGATAAGAGGTTCTTAGCGGGGCTTTTGTAAAGTTGAAGATGCACAGATCTGTAGAGTTAAAGATGCATAGACTTTGCCTAAATCTGATTCATTATCTTCAGTAATACCAAGCAGCAAGTATTAATGTAAAATCTTTTTTAAAAAATCTTTACCAGCAAAGAGGAGTATGTAACATTGGCTGTTTCTATGGATTTTAATTGATTTTTAATTTGCTGATGGTAGACTGTAAATAACTGCTCGAAACACACACAAGTTCAAGTCAATAGGAAGTTTTACTGGTTTGCTTTCAGAGAATTATAGCAATGATCTAAGGACTCTCAAGCATGGAAAGGCCCATGACCTGAATGGTTTCTCTTCTCCTCACAGGCTGTTTGAACACCGCCTCCAAAAGGGTCCAGTTCAGCCAGAATTTACATTCAACTTCTGCACCACAGAAGCCCAGGATGGCTGCAAAGAAAGTGCTAACTTTTTTTTGTAGAATAGGGCCCTAATTCATCGGCAAGGCAGCCAATAAAAGCTTTTGTATACAGCACAGAATCAATCTGTATAAATCAGAATCACAGAGCTTCAGAAAAGGTTCTGAAACAAGCAATCATCTTTTTCTCTTTTTTTTTTTTTATTTTTTTATTTATTTTTTTCTTTTTTAACACCTTTCTCCTGTAGGGAAGGAAAGGGTTGTGCATGTAAAAATTTACTTTTTCCACTTCTTTTCATCCCTTTAAATGGCCTACTGTTTATATTTTTATACAAGCACACTCTGCAAGCGTTCCCAACATCATATTCACATGTTTTTCTTCACATCTATTGTCTTGCTGACCTTTAGCTTGCTCTGTCTCTGTACAATGGAAAATTAGGACCCCTGAAATATTTTTCTCCGCTAGCACCCAACCATTCTCCCTTTCCACATGCCCCTAATTTTGTTCTGCCACAAGTTTAAAAGAGCTAAGCCAAGAAACTCCTTATTTTTAGTTAATCCAGGCTTCCAAAGTAGCAGAAAGCGACAGAGCATCTTTCTTCATAACCAGCCTGGGCACCACCTCTGCTTCTACCCCTCCTCCCCAGCAATGCACCCAGTGATGAACAGCTCACAGCAACACATCTATGCAACATCAACACCCTTGATGTTTTGGACAAATCCTGAGAATAGTTATCTCATGCTACACTCTTAGTCCTACAGTTTGGCACAAGATATTTATGTGACTCACCCAGAAGGGGAAAGTAAGAGAACAGTGTGCAGCAGAAGTGCATCAGAATGCACTGCCAGTTCCCCTGATCACCAGCGACAATTAGGAGGTTGCTTCAGCATCTTGCCTATAATTTAAGCTAACAATGGAATAAGTATTTGCATACTTAAAAAACAACAACAATAAGCAGCAACAAAAAAGCCAAACCACAACCAAAAACAATAGTCAATTTTCTTAGCTAACCAAAAGGTTTCTAAGGAGGGTGGCATCATCATCTGCTCATCTGCTCACATGAGAGAAAAAAAAAAGGAAGCTCTTCACTTACGTTTAAAACTCACAATAGCTCAGCACAGGAGAATGAAAGAAAATGGCAAAAATCAGTCATAAAAACTACATGCACGGGACCTTTCTTTGAGAGGACTTTGGCAGTTATAAAATACATCCAGAAATTATGCACTTCACTGGCTATCCTTCAGTCAGCTTTACCTGATTCACAGGCCCTGTGCATTATCAAATTTGTGGATTAACTATGCTGTAGTGCAAAGATGGCTGAAGTCACCCAGTTATTACTTGTACCACTCACATCATCAGTGATAGAGTAAGTATCCCATTACACATCCCTTGTGGTGGTGGAAGATGACACATTTTATCACATGTTGCAAAGGCACAGGATTCTTCAAGGCAAAAAGGAAATCATACCACTTCAGAAAAAAAAAAACCCACAATAACCCACAACCCACTAAATGGAAATCCAGAAGCTATTGAGATTAGAATGTTACCCATGTTGCCTTCTTTATCAAGATAAATGTATTACCTAACGACAGAGAAAGACAGCATCTTGGTTTCATGCCTAATTTGAGGAGAAAATCTTTAACATAGACAATATTTATGAAGATACATCTGGCCTAAATTCCATGAGGGTATCTTGACGGTTTTAGCATACTTCCAATGTGAACTGCAAAAAGAAACACCAGCTATGTCCTCATGTACTTAGATAATTTGCCGTGTGGTACTTCTTCCGAATGTCTTTTTATTTGGAAATGGTTGATAGATCATACACACAAAATTGAGCCCACACATTGCTCACGGAAGTATTTACTTTGGCAATTATCTACATGCCATGATCAGTCAAGAAGTGTTATTTCTGACTTGTGACTGGTTAGCACATATTCAAGAGAAGAACACCACATACAATGCCAACTGAGATATTTTCCAAGGAAGTGCTGATTGTGCCAAAGTCCTCAACACTTTTAGGGATGGTAGCTGTTGCAATGATCACCAGACTGCTGCCAAAACCATCCCAGACAGCAAGTTCCTTGACCGCACACAAGAAAATCTCTTGGGACAAAATAACTTCCTAATGACATTCTGCATTATTTGACTCTGAGGTTAGTTCCTTGGATAGATTCATACACATAAAGATGTGCATCAGCAAGACTATTATTCTTCTGTTCTGTTTTGACTACAAAATAAATGGTTAAATCCACTAGTCACTGGCACATAAAACAATTTGTTGAAATAATGAATTTAAATATACTAATAGGATACAGAGGTTCACCATTAATTGTTTAATCCATAGCTGCATAATACCGTACTGAATTATTTCCCCCTCCTTTTTACCCCTGCTAGGAACTGACACAAGTACAATAATTAAAATAAATTTCAACACAACCATTTGGAAAATTGCCAACATTTTCAAGAACTTATAATTTTCTTCCTCCCCCCTTTCCCCAAGATAAAATACAGTTTTGACATCTTGGTAAAAAACAGTTGTAAACTGTTACTTACAATTTAGGAAAAAATCACTGTTTTAATCATGACCTTTCATCTGTCCTTGATTTGGAGGGAAAGGGTGGGGGAAATTGGCCACTTACAGAAATAATCCTACTGGGCTTTCGTCTCACTGATTGACAGCCTCATGTGGCTAAACACATTCACAATTATAAATAAAAACCTTCCCTCTCAAAATGGCAGAACTTATCCTCCATCAAGCAAGATGTGCTTGGAGCAAGTATACCTTTTAGTGGAGATGATGAAAAGGACCTTTGAAATATGTGATAAATATCAACTCTTCTATACTGTCCATCTCCAGCCACATTTGGCAAATGGATACTCACAATTATTATTTACCTAATGCCCAGAATAGCTAAATACTAGCCATGTCAGCCTTACAAGAATGAAAAACACATTACTAAAAGCTAGTGTTAATAGTACAGTAATAATATATGCCAATAGGCTCTCTTCAGTTTAAGATTATATCTGGATATGGGCTATTTGAAGAAAAGTATAGCTACACTATTAGCAGTGTCCTTACAGATATTTTCAAAATGTGACAGATCACTTCATGTTTGCTGTTTAAGAGTGTACAAAAACAGTGCCTTTTTGGCATTTGTCTAAGCTCACAAGGAACCAGTTCAGTAAGCTAAACCAGTAAAAAATGCTTCACTGTTTCCAAAATTCATTTTTCTGTCAGCTTATTTTCTGGTTGGACTCACCATGGGGCAGAAGAGCCCAGTGCCAAGCTGCAGGAATGCACGGCCAGGGCAGCAAGTTGGGAGAGCAGGGCTCCCCCTTTCTTCCAGCAGTCTCCAGCAGTAGGTGTGGGTAAGTGCACCACCAAACCACACACCAGAATTTGAGTGACCTCTAGTTCTGCTGCTGAAATCTTCCACAGTCCCTCCCTTGTGCCTTGACTTCTTAAAATGCAAAATAGGTGTATTGATCCAGTCTTACCTTTCTAAAAGGTTCTGAGACCCTTGAAATGGTTATTAGAGTTCCAAACAAGCCCATACTGGAAACAGCAAGACAGCTTTCTACTGTAGAAGTTTCTAGTGACATCATGAATTACCATGCCACTCTGCAAGAGGCAGAGAGGTGGATGCATCACAGAGCACAACCTCTAAGCTGTGAAGGTGACTTGTGATTGAAGGAGAGGATGAGACAGAAAACCATTTCAGATTCTTTCAGACTCTTTTCCTAGACACTTACTTCCAAAATCAAAAGTCAAAACCAGAGCTATTTGACAGAGAATGCTGTGTAATAGTCACACAAGTCCCAGTCACTTTGAAGAGGGGAAGACCCACTCTATTTCCCCTTTGGTGGACTCCCCTTACCACTTCTGCTTCTGTACTGGAACCGCACCCAAGTCACCAAGCAGGACATGCAGGAGCTTCTCGTATGTGTGCAACCACACATACTGTCACAGGCACTTCAGATGGGCTTCATAAATCCATCACTGCATTGCTAATAGCATTCCTACAAACACTTCTTTTCAGACAGCTAGTATAAGGTATGAGTTTTACCGTCTTGAAGCAGGCTCAGAAGTTTCAAAAGCCTTCTGAGAAAAGGGTAGGGGGTTCCCCTCTCCCTCCCGCTAGCACACTATCTCCTAAAAGTCAGGGAGGCACTGAGCCGAGCAATTTGGAACAGGACCCGCAGCAGCAGATCGGCCCAGGCAGAAACAACGCTTGTCTGTCTAGGTAAGATCCCTGCCAGCCTTCCCTCTAAAATTAGAAAATGGGCGACAGTACCTTGGCGCCTGTCACTTGCTGGAGACAAATCTTTAGCTCTTTCCACAGCCAAGGGGTGGTATTTTGGTTTCTGCCTGCCAGCTCCAAATCGCAGCTCTACCTTGCTATAGTCCAGGCTCTTTGGTGGCAAGACACTCGCCTGGCATCAGCTGCCTGCTCTGCCCTCCTCATCGGCACCATCCTTCTCCCCAAACAGCAGAGATGTTAAAAAGCTGAGTAAGGGTCGGCACAGCTTGAAACAGGCAAAACTTTCTGGAGCAGGGACAACAATTTTCACTCGCCACAGATTAAAACTCCAGACTGGCTAAGTTAAGGAGTAAATTCAGCATGGAAGCAGGCATGCTCATAATTCACACAGTTATATCAATATCACCTTTTAATCAAAAGATCTCAACCTCTTTCACATAGATCACAAACACTAAGCATCACACTATTCCTGTGACAGAGCAATGAATTATTGTGCCCACTTTTATTAAAGGTATTTAAGTTGATCTATTACCTATGTAAGTTACAGATATATCCTAGTGTCACAATCTCGCACACACTGATCCTCACAAATCTTCTCTGAAGTAAGGAAATGCTATTTTCTCCATTTGGGGTAACTGGAAACTCCGGTGCAGACAGACTAAAGCCAGATGTAAATGATCTAAAAATCCACCTAAACCCTGGGCCTCTGCTTCCAATGGGCTAGACATTTCTAAAGGTGTAGCACCATCCAGTAAGAAAACATTAGGTTAGGGATTAGGCAGAATTTACATCTAAATTTGTTGAAAACTGCCCTTAATGCACTCAGGTATCTTTCCTGCCATACATCCTTGCAGCCAAAGCGTATTATAAGGCTCTTGGCTAGAAACCGAGGCTGCAGCCAAGTGTCACAGGGGACAACCCCACAGTGGCTCAGCTGCACAATCAGGGCTTCAGGCTGTCAACTCTCAAAGCAGCAATCCTTCCCTCATCCATATCTGAAATAGAAAATACACAGAAATCCATAATAGGAATAAAAGTTTTCATTGAAACAAAACGCCCATCCTGTCAGTCAGAGACCTAACATAGATTCATTACTTCAAGAAAGTAATTCCTTTCTTCTTCAAGAAAGTAACTGCTTTCCTCCCTCAGTTGCTTCATCTTCCTCATAATAGACTATTTTGTGATCATTGGAGAGGTTTATGCTGTAGAAATAATGCTGAGAGGAAGAAACATAAAGGCTAAGTTTTTTTATTTAATTTTTGAAAGTGAAAAATCTCTTGGGTTACAAATGACACTTCTGCTTTTTCTAAGCTATATGTGGGTTGAAGCACTTAGTGTTTGGCTACGTCTGCATGTAGATTATAAAGTTACCACGCTTTTATGGTTATTATTGACAAACCTCTTCAAAGAATTGTGTTTTCTGTCAACTGTGAAATGCAGTGTTTATACAAAACAGAAAATAAGAAGATGCTCCTCGCCCTACTGTTTTAAGTCCGCACTTGATGAAACTATGATTAGATTGTTATCTTACTATAAAAGGTTGGAAAACAAAATACTGCTCTCAGAAAATTACTCAAAACCCATGGTTTTTCAGGTTTTTTATATATATATTCAGATCTCAGTTACCCTTATATTTGACACAAATGAAAATAAAACAGCATTTTAAGCTCCTGGAAATGACAATATCATGTTATCTAGATAAGTAACACAAAGCTATTATTGAAATTCTGATAACATTTCCTTTACTGGTAAAGGAAAATTACCTGTAATGCATAGTTTAAATAATTAGTTTTAAACAAAAGCTTCTTTTCCACACCACTTATTTATCTTCTGAGACCAGCTCAGCAGGGCTATGTATTTTATTAAAATTGCTTTCAGGCTGTTAATGGTGGGGTGTGTGTTAGCACATGAAAAAGGATGGCCATTTGACTCCTGTTCCTAATTTTGGGAGTTGGTCCAGATACTGAAGAGCTAAAACTGCGCTGTGCATTTGAGTAGGTTAGCAACACTTGGGTTCCTAATGTCAACTGGCAACAGCATTTCAGGACAATTGATCAGACTTAAACTGAAAAGCTTATAATAATGCTTACAGCAGCAGCAGTAACAACCACCAATTCTGAAATCCCTTTCACTGACATTTCACTTGATATAAAGTCTCCCAATGGGAAATTATTTTGTAAACTCTTGTCCAATATTTCTCCATTCTCTTTCTTTCACACTCAACCATGGATGTTCCCTGTGACATTTCAGGAAATGGTATAACAACCATGAGCTACCCTATGGTGAGTGTATGCGGTAGATAACCAACACAAATCCTCCATATTTCTGGTAGATCTTATTTCCTCTCAGAGGAAGCCACAATCAAAACACACTTTGATCCACAAAGCAAAGGCACTGAAACCTAAAGTCCTCCTTCCAGAGAAACCGCGGAGCAAACACACACACATGCACCCACGGCTGCAGCTACAAGCCCTGGGTGCTGGTCTTACCTGCCTCGCTGGAACAGGGGGTACAGCTTGATCTGGTCACTCCTCTCCTTTACAACCAAGCCTTTCACATGAATAGCATGTGCATTTACATTCTCACATCCTTACATTCAGCAAGTAATTTGCTTAAGTCATTCTATGTTTATGTATGCTTACTTATCCACATGGTTAAATTAATCTGTGTTTAGCATCTTTTTCTTTGAAGTGATTAAAACTCTGGAGATGAAAAACTATGATTTTTTCATGTGAGCAAACACCACAAATACTACTTACACTTCAGAACTGAGTTTGCTAAATGAGGTGGTCTCTTTCCTTTGTTGAACAGGTATCTGACTTGGAGCAGAGGAGTTAAAAATTTCCTGGAGCTTCATAAATGATCACAATATTGGCCAAAGAAAGAAAGCAGGATTTGTCCACTGCATTGACTTTGTATTTCTGAGAAGCTTAACAGCTCCACAGATCTGATATTTGCTGGAATTTTAACTAACTTTTAAGGAAAACCATGAAAAATGTTCATGAGCTGATTTTCTCAGGTTCTGAGGTGCCCACAACACCACACCAGCTTCAGAGACTTAATCATCACCTCTGAAAAACAGTCCAGATGCACACGGCTTCCAGGAAAGCTGGACCAACAACTCCCAGTGCAAAGCAACGTTATAAAACACACACAGAAAGCAGGAAAGCCAGATAAAGCTCTTGACTACCTTTTTTCTTTCCTAAATAAAGAGCATTTCCCCTTTCAGAAAAAGCGAACAAGAAGTTAACACCCACACATAAGCATCAAAGCCGAAGAAAGGCAAAGCTTTTCAGAAACCTTGCCCTTCAGCTGGCCCAGCTACACCAGAGCTGGTTAGATCCCACACACCAGGGCTGGAAACAGCAACAGGACTTCCCATAAGGAAGCACAAGTGAAATAGTTGAGCTTTTAACTACTGATTCACTTACTTCCATTATCCAGTTTTCAGAAAGAAAAACATGCACCAAACACAAAGTGTACCTGTGTGCAAGACATACAAAACCAACTTGTTCATAGGAGGAAGGCAGAGGAATTGCTTATCTTCAGGGGCCACTTAGCAACATTTCTTAATTGTGAGCATTTAACGTTTTTTAAAAAGTGTTTCTAAAGAGCAAGCAAAATCATTAGTAGAAAAATGACCAGGAGCATTCTGACCTAAACTAAAGAGGCAAAAAGAATCCAGCCATGCACATATAAAATTTAGTCACAGAGGAAGTCAGAAACAAGCACATAAAACACCAGATTATAATTTCAGATCCCCAGCAGATTGATCCAAGGCATTTCCATGTTTATGTCATTTCTCCAAGACTCCACTGTTATCTTCTCATTCCTAATCTCATCTCAGCTGCCCTAGCAACACTGCTTTTAGAAAGAAGTCACAGTCATCTACTTTGCTGCTTCTTAGAGCTACATGATTTTCATTGCTTGTGATATTTAGGTGAGAAATTGCCACCCATCCTACCTAATGTGACACCCAAACCGATCAAGATTACTTTAAAAAAAATGTGGTCTTGGTTGCGCTGAAACCTTTTTTTTAAAAAGGGAGACACAAACCAATAGTTTCTGCTTGTCAGAACAGGACAAGTGAAAGGACATTTCACACATTTTCTGGTGCACTCATTCTTTAGTTACAGTTTCTAGTTTGGTCCAATTTTCATGGTTATATCAGTAGAGGATGTGTGTGATTTTAACTTCTGTCATCTGGGAATAATCACCCACTGATTCTCAGTTATCTGAGCAACTGCTGGGCACAAAATGAAGGAACAAGAACCTTATCCTAAGTCTCTTCAGGGCTATAAAATAATCCTAATTCCTTCTTAGGTGACAGTGCTTGCAGTCAAAATCCACTAAGACATAACAGTAAGCACTCTCACACACGGACACTCCAATAATACAATATAACTTGGACTTGCTCCTTTGACATAAATATAATACTCTTTAGACATAGTGGGTCTAATGAGCAGTCATTCAGAGGTATCCACTCACAAGCTACTCTTGCAAACAAGTTTCAGTCATGGATTTTTACAAAAACTAGCACAAAACAAACCAAAACTGAAGCCATACATGCAAATAAAAGATTCAGATCTCAAAGTTCAGGATGACACAGAAAACAAATGGTGTGCAAGAAGGGCTTCCTCTCTTTCACAGCCACACTCAGAAAAGCATGCAAATATTGTGAGCTTGCAGATTACCAATTTAGAAGTTGGTTTCATTTTGAGACTTTTTTGGGGGGGGATGGGGGGAGGGAAGTAATACAGTAACAGCAATTCCTCCCAACCCACTTCCCACCTTTGCCACACAAACAGACTCAAGTTCTCAGGTTGACCAAAACCATATCTGCAACAGAAAATGGGATTGTAATGAGAATATGCCTGAGAACATTTCTGGTATTTACCAAACCACTAGCAAAATCTGAGGTGAGCATACATACAACCTCGGACAAACTCCTTTTCATTGTTTCATGGTGTTCCATTGTCCTGCCTACAATGGGTATCCAAACTGCAGACTACAGATTTAGCATGCTTTACCACATCTGTGTGGAGGAACTTTCTGCAGCTGTACCAATACCCACTCTTTTTCATCAAAATCATATAGAGGGAAAAGTCATAAAAATTTATACTTTATTTGTGAAAAGGTTGAATAATTTGTTTTTAATGACTTTAGGACAACCTATCCAGAAAAAATACCCATGTTCCTCCTTTTTCAATCTCTGGCTGCTTTTCATTTTTATCAGTAAGACAAGTCCTGCCACATGGTTCAAATTTTTTCATAGATTAATCTTTCTATTGCCATTTTTTTTATGATGTTGAATTAAAATGTAGGGATAAACAAGGATATATATGTCTATACATATATTTGTACATACAGGAACATGCTGTATTTGACAGTCATCTTCTCCACCTTTTCCATGTAACTTGTTACCACTTTAACTGCCAACTTTGTAGCGGGATCCATGTCTTTCTATTCTTGCTTGCACTTACAGTCCAAACTTGATCAGAGTTTAGAGTAACAGAATGTTTATATGTGGTTGTGCTGGTTCAGCCACCATCATTTTATGCTGCCATCAGTTGCCTGATCACACAGGCCAACACTGAACTCAGCAACAGCCCCTCAGAAGGCTTCTCTCAGACAGTCCTGCCACAGGTTCCTGTGGGCCCAGCTCCTCCACTGCCCACTGTGGTGCCAGCATCACCTGCTGGACACAACAGACAGAGATGGCTCCCTCAGTGGCCCTTCACATGGAAGGACACTACCAAGAGAGCTCGGCAAGATGAACCAGCCCCAACAGAAGCCACACCCAACAGGAAGCTTTTCCAGCTTCCTGGTTAATATAGTCCTGGCCTTGCCCACCACCCCAGTCATGACCACCTGGGTGAGGGTGGAGCCACAGAGACAAGTGGACCAGGTTCTGCCTCTGGAACATGAAGCTAAGAAAAACAAAACATTCTGCTAGGTTGTGACTCATTCACAGGTCAGCTCCAACTTGGGGCCCACAGCTCAGGCCCCAGCAGTTCATATGCTAAGGAACTGTAATAAGTCACTCACTATTCCTATTGTGTGGAAGGGCACATCTATGAAAATCAAAAGGAGCATGTGAAAAAATAATGTATAACTATCTGAGAGCTGAATGTATCCTGATCAAAGGCAGTGGAAACAGAGGTTGAGCCTGAAGAATTCTGAAGTCTGCCATGCTTTAACTACCAGTTCCTAGCAGACAACTAAACCGTTATGAAAAAGCACAGAAATGGAGCTTTAATACTAAACATATGACCCAGCACACATAGGGAGACAACCTGATGCATTACACTGGTTTGCTTGGAGATGATATAACTTCACAGCAAAAAACAGATGCCAATATATGATTTTGAAAATTTCAAGAAACCAAGAAAGCACTTTCAAATTTAAAAAAAACAAAACAAAAACACAACCAAAACAAAACATAACAAACAAACAAAAAAAACCAAACAGCCAAATCCAGAAGACAAATTCTTCCACATTAAACAACATATCCCTAATTATCTCCATGTACAGCTTGTTAGAGGTCTATTAGTGTCATACACAATGGAAAACACAAATACTTCATTCTCACACAAAATATTTCACAACTAAAAATCTATTTTTACAATGCTACAATTTAGTTTGTATTGATGAGCCTTCTCCTAAGTGCTAGGGACCAAATTATTTCAGATTAGAAAATGATTTATTCTCTTATCAGCCACGAACTTCTTTTGACCTCTGAGTTTGAGCCAAGCTTTCTCCATGTGCCTGCAAACTCTCAGTCACAGAAGTTAGGTATTTCTACTCTGATGTGTTGCTAGAAGCTCGCTCCAAAAAGCAGCACAATGCTGCTATGCTTAAGGCTGTGCGGATGAGTAAGGGAGGCACTTGCTGCCCCACAGTGCTTGGTATCCCTGTGTCAGGTAAAGCAGGACAGGTGGATGCAGCAGGGAATTTCAAACAGGGCAATACTTCTCTTGGCATGATTTACATTTTCTGGATCTCTGACTATTAAAATTTAAATGTATTCTCACAAATTTGTAGAAGGGGGAGGAAAATCAAGAATTCTTGGTACAGTGTGCTATGAAGAAAAGGCGGAGAAGCAGAAATACATCGGTCACTACCTCTTTGGCTAAGCTCTAAGACAGTGTCATAGGGCCAAGTACTGCAGTGTCACTCAGGCACATCTGACGTATCAATAGCTTTGCCTCAGTAAGAATCCAGGGAAGACTGCAGGACAATTTATATAATTGACTGGAAGAGTAGCTACACCTGTTATTAAGATTACTTGACACAAGCGATTAAACAACTACCTGCAGTTGTTCACACCCTGCCAATATTTTGCCATTTTGGCTGATTTATCTATGATGCATGATTGCCTCAGGCTGAGCATTTTGGAACCGGTACAACTTTTTCCAAGAACAAGATTAAGGAATATTATGCTTAAAATTCTTCGAGCTCTTTTGCTGAAAAAAACCTCCAGTGCTTCAAGCTTTGGAGGAAGGTTTGAGATCTGGCAGCCTGGCTGTGGCTTTTGTGCCTGAGAAAAGCCTTTTGTCCTCAGATGTACTTCAAGTAAGCCCTCAGGAACTGTCTTTGCAAACTGCAGTTCTCTAAGGATGAGTGCTTGGCTTTCCAAAGTTGTTATTGTGCTTTCAGCACAGTTTTCATATCAAAGCAAGTATTGCATCTTTATTATACTTTATTTCACCTCCACCCCATTTAAAAAGCATGTAGAAAAGGAAATGAGACTGAAGTAATCAAATGAGTCTTCAAAGAAGAGAAGGCAGTGAAGTTACACATATCCCACAAGTACCCTAGTAAAACATTTCATGAAATAATGCAAACACCAGCCCAGCTGTCCATACAACACAGTTGTCATCCTTGAACCAGGCAGCTTTGTCCAAGTAGCTCACATGCACTACCACCTCTAATACTGGGTCATTATTTCCCAGCCTTTATTGCATTTCTCTTCAAGCTGCCCTCCCATAGCAGGGAAGTAGTTCTGTCCCCATCACAGGTGAGGAACCAGCTAAAGGGAGCCTTTGCCCATGGGTACACAGACTGAATGAACAGGGAACTCAGCCTGACTGTGCAGGTCCTGGACCAGCCTCATCTCCCAGAGCTGAGCCAACCCTGCTGCCAGTTCACACCAGCACTTCCAGAAATGCCTCGCCAGCTAGTAAGGAAACACTCCTCTTACCTGTCAAGTCTCCTAGCTTAAATTCTCAGCTCCTCTTCTCTTTATTTTCTTCTGCTTCCAACACTAAAGATGGGGAAGGGAAAAGAAAAGAAAAACCATATCAAAGGAGAGCCATGACTATCTAATTCAAAACCTTTTTTCATATTCACTAAAACATTTTATCCTGAGCAAAAATCTCACAGAAGTAGATGGAGTTTCTCCATTCACTTTCCACAGAACTCAGATCAGGCCCTTAGCAAAGCCTCTCTAAAATATGAGATGCTGAACCTGAAGGCAAGACCTGTGGTATAAGGAAGAAAGAGGGATCTCATTAAAGGAAAGCTAAACTGAGGGAAGCAATGGGTATTAAGGAAAAGATTGGGGATTAGGATCCCAGTACAGCAAGGTGCTTATTCACAGAACTGTAGGAATACATGTAACTTTAACTAATTAGAAGTCTCTGTTCAGATGGACATAAACACACAGGAAACTTCAGGGTCTGCAGAGGGGAAAAAAGGAGAGGTACAAGTGGGAAACTGAGCCACAGCTAAAATCGATTAAAAGACTAACAGCAATTTCACGGGACTTTGGATCATACCCAAAGTGGCAGAAGAAAAAAAGATGCAGCAGGAACAGGGAGAATAAATGAGAGAGCAGATTAATAACTCCAAGAAATATTATTAGTACAACTTAAGAATGGCTGGGGAATTGAAAGGTTAGATTCTGCTCTTCAGGCTCACAAATGCTGGCTTGCTCTATCAAGATCAATGTAGTAGTTTTAGATTTACATCAGTGTAACTAAGAACAAAAATCAAATTAAGGAGTACAGAGTAACTGGAGAAAAACCAAGCATTATTGAGCGTTCCAACACTGGGAGGCACTCAGATACTATAGTGCTGAGGGCCACGTTAGTAGATTGATTAAATGATTGATCCATCAGTAGGAGATTTATCCAATATGGGGAGGAAACAGCACTAAGTCAAGACAACTAATCAGCTAATATTTGTATTTTCTGCACACTATAAACATACAAAGGAGATGCTTTATAGAATTTGCAGTAATAACTGAGATTAGTTCTAACACTCTTGAGATTAGTCTTAACATATTTCTTCAACATTTCAAATGTGGTTTGTAAAACTACTTTCAAAATTTTTCATAATAAAATCCCAGGATTTCCATGTTCTCATTTAGATCATCTCTCCTTCTTTGAATCTTACAGACTGATACCAAATGCTGCAAAATCTAGACCCAGAGCCAGTTATACTAGGAGACATCCACTATTTTTCTTGGATGAACAACAGAGAATTTCTCTACACTTCATTGCTAGGCTCATCATGAGTTTTGTATATGACAGTGTGAAAGTAGCAGTTTCTTTTCAACAGTTTCATGCTCCCACAAAAACAGACTAGTTTCTTACAGACACCTACTTTCACTAATGCATTGCGATTCCTTATGTCATGTACACTCTGCCTCTGTTCTAAAAACACAAATCTTAATAAAAAATAAAGCTCTGATTTGAGCTAATCTTTCTTTCCTTTTATTTACTTCTTATTTCCTTCTAAAAATCACTGCAATTATCACATTGCAGCCAAGTCCTTATCACTGGGATTTCAAATTACTTGAACATTATCTGGTTCTAATTATATATATATATATTTCATCTAGCCTTCAATTTCCTTGTTTATTCCACAAAATCCAGCCATTTCTAATGATACCTGCAACAAAGGTGGTCACATTTTATGACATCTGTCACTCACCTATGCAGGCTTTTTTTTCTACTTTTTAGTAGATGGCCTACAGGCATAGAGAACACTAACACTAGTAACCTGCGAAAATCTATTTCATCTCAAATTGTAGAGGTTTATGCTTAAATAAGTGAAACAAGGTTCTACCTGGTTCCTTCTCCCACATACACTTTGATTAGTAACTACAAGTTTAGTTCTAAAATTCCTACTAATAATCAGACCATTTAAAAGAAATTGCAGGTTTAAAGTATTTTCTTTTGAAAATTTTCATAGAAAAAAAAAATTTTTTTAAGTCTCTTTAAGGGAGAATACCAATTTCCTTTCAGAGAAGATTATTTCCTTGGCTGGCTTCTTTTCTAATAGGATCTACCTAGACTTTTCAAACCATAAGGCAACTTCAACCAGAGTGAGAGGGAGATTTCCTACGATGCTGTGAAGCAGTAAGTGCTTCCCATCTTCCCATATGGAAGATGAATTTGCATTTCATGTATGTGCATTTATAACAGGGTTGTATCGAACACAGCCTGACACACAAAACACTGTCCAACTTAGCATTCTTCTATTAGTTTGTGTATCATGGAAGAGTGAAAATATTTGGGTCCTATTCCAAGGTACAACAATCATAAGTACCATTATTATTACTATATGTCAACCTAGTCTTAAATACAGTTTCAGAAAGAAACAGCATTTTTGTAACACTTCCCTGGGAGTTACATGTGTTTTGATTCCCAACATTTGGCTGCAGTAGGACCGGAAAGGTAAGACCCAAAACACTGTGGAAAGGAACTTCAGAAGGTTCCACCTGAGTATTTATTTGAGCATGTTTGCTCAACTTCAATCAAATCAGGCTCTTAACTGTATTCCAAAAAATTTATTGCAGATTACAGGTTAATAAATAGGCCACCAGTGCATATGCTTAGGATAAAAAATTAGAGATCAATGTCTTGGGCATAGCAGCATTTGTAAATGAGAGTTATCTGCTGCATAGAGGAAATGGAGCAGAAAACATGTAAGTCACCATTTCCCTTTCTTCCCTCTCCCCAAAATAAACAAATTAAGACATTGTGAAAGCTTTACAGTAAGACCCATGCAAAACTTTTACCACAAAATGTAAAAATCCCTCATGCTTCATTACAAATCTGAAAAACAAGACAGTATCAGCAAACAACTTTCACACAATGATTAAGAGTGTTAAAACAGAAACTAAAAAAAAGCTCTAAGATGGAAAAAACCCTATGATTTTAAAAAGAAAGTATTTGAAGTAGAGTGGTTTCATGTGTTGCAGCCAAAATCCAGGGAAAATGAATATTTTTCAGAAACTGAAAACCATCTTGATGGGCAAGAACTCTTGCAAACCAGTAAAAAAGAAACGTAATTTACATACCCTCTCGGACATCCCCAAATTTATGCTCAATGTCAGTATATCTTTATCTTCAGGTGCAAACAAACAACTTGTCTCAACAGTTGAAAAAACTTTATAACTCAATGTCACATTACACATTTTTAAAATACCTCCAGAGACGATGGCTCAACCACTTCCCTGGGGAGGCTGTTCCAACACTCACTCTTTTGGTGAAGAAATTTGAACTTACAAAAGCCTGGAAGAGCAGCTCAAGAGACAAACTGCTCTGTTCACCTCAGTGAGGTGTTAACACTGATAACTCAAGAATGGCAAAAACAGCGTTGAAGTTTAAAACTATTTCAAGGCTCATGCATGAATAAAGAAGAGGTTGTACAAAACACTATATGACTTTCCACTCTGATGTTGTAGGCATGTGGTATTTGAAAGATAACCTGTTTAGCCTCCCCCAATCTAATAAGGAACCGGTCTCACAGAGCCTAACACAGTACAACAACCACCCAAATAAGAGAGGGATGAATTGAAATGGCTCCACAGAGTTAAAAAATGACATCCCACTTAAGCGACCTGCATGAGTGGAGCTGATTTTGTAGGCAACCTCAGAACAGTATTTACATTCTTTTTTACCCCTCCCTGCTCTCACTGCAATACTTGTACAGAAAATTTTGTAAATCAGATATGGCAGAACCACTAATAATCCATTTGCACTCTGGGTGAGCTTGGCTAATGAATTCAAATGAAAGCAGAAGCAAGACACAGACTGCCACTTTTTTAATATCCTCATATTTTCTAGTAACGGTGTAATTGTAATTAATGTTTACTTTGTTGTGTATTTTATTGTTGAGTCTTTAAAGTCCTCTGGGATCCCTTTAGGATATACAGCACTATATAAATGTAAGTGGTTATTATCAAATAACAATCGCTGGCCATTTAAATTCTACAATAGCTACCTGATTATACTTAACCAAGTTAAAGCTCTAATAAAAAATGATTATATATAATCTAAATTAAAGATATTTTTCCCGTTTGAAGAATACAAAGTTCTTGCGTTGAGTACGGAAGTGCCCTGCAACACCTGGAGTTTGATCCTGCAGTACTGAAATCAGTTAGAACTTTTGCTGTTACTTCCAATGGAAAGGTGGTAAGATGCTTGGCACAGAGTTAAATACCTTGAGAATTCTACCCTTCTGAAGCAGCAAAATTATGATTAATTTTGTTTCCAAAACTTATTTGATAGAGTATTCATCCTTATCTCTAGTATTGCTCCTGAAGCATCTATAATAGTCATTTTGGCTGCATCACCAGTTATAGATATGTTGTACGTCTGAGAAATTATTTCAATGTAGCACAGACATTCATGAGCTTACACTAAACCAGTTACCCTGGTGTTGGTGCTGTTAATTGGGCACAGTGTGGAACATGAAGGGGACAACTGACCCTTCCTCTCTGCAATTAGAAGTCCTGACCTCCTCCTCCTCTATATACATCCACAGGGACACAGCCTTCAAAATATTTCCCCTTAGTCTTGTGCATGAAATAGTCCATGAAACAATGACAGATATTCCAGGATACAGTAGACTCTGGAAGTGCTGTTGCCAGCCTTACTTCAAAACCTCCAAATCATGGATCAGCAATAAGGTACAGTGACATTTTATACACAGACTCTTGTAGGAGATTATTTACTTGGCTTTGAACTGTTAGAAAGCACATCTTAGAATCTTCAAGCTTTGAATCCACTGGGGAAATAACTATTTAGCTGAAAGTCTAACACATGAAAATATGACTCCAGGACTTAAGATTAGAGAAAACCTTGCTTTTGCTCTCTCCTAATAAACACCACAAGACTGAGAGGCTGGGGTGTGGGTGGAAACACGTCTTTTCTGGCTGACCTCTGCCAAGTCATTTCCCTTGCTACGGGTTTCTCATCTGTGGAACGGGGGTAATGGCATTAACCTCGTTACTGATGAATAGCATTGTAGATGGATCTACATTATATTTCAGTGATAACAGATCATTTTGTAGACCTTTTAGTATCAATAATAATAAAAAAAGTCATTCCAGAGTCAATGGCCTGTTGGCAAGTGATGACTAACCCAACTTAAATTCAACTGCACTGGTTAAGAACATAGTCAGCCCAGGATCCCTCCAGCAGAGATGGACAGACTGCCCTACGGGTCATAAAGGCCTAATGGGGGCTGAAACATTTTTGCTAAAAAAGCATTTCTCTGTGCTGACTGTAAAGGCAGGCTGAGATGATAAAGTTCAAGACCTAGTGACCTCAGAAAAGTGCCTAATGTTAGTTAGGATGAACCTGGAACCACAACCTTGATTTTAATCAGTTCTTGATTCTTCTGAAAATTTAAATAAATAAAAATCTAAAGTTTGATCTGAACTTCCCTTTCTTGCTTCTTCCCCAAAATATTTTTTAAATTGAAAAATTACAGTAGGTTGAATTTTACATGAAAAATCTACTAAAAAAACCTACCTTCAGAAAACAACTTCAAAAATTTCCATCACCAGAAGAATAAACATTTTGTTTCAAACCTGATAATTCAAAACAAAAATGTTCAACTTCCACATAAAAGATGTTCATTTTAAATGAAAATAACTCAAGTGACAAAAGATTGCATACCTTTGAGAACTGGATCACACTAACTGAAGATCCCTCTCTCCATCAAGGCAAATAATAACAATGATGATATGCCACAGACCTTTCACATACATTTAATGCCTTCAGTGGCGCTCAGCAAGCTTCCACCAGCTGAGAATCTGGGACAGAAGCACCAGCTGAAACCAGGGATCCCTTGTAGGAATCTCTCTATACATGCAAAGTGAGAGATAGCCCTCACAAAACAGATTGTAATTTAAAAGGACAGCATAGCCAAAAGATGAGAAGTAGTGATTATTAGTAAAGGGAGCATGTCTGTTGCAAAGTAACAAAGTAAATCTGGGAAAAAGCAAGGCCATGTGTTTCTCAAGTTCTGAGCTCCCAAGTAATGCTTCCTTCCTTAAGGCTGTTTCTTGCAGTCAGGATGGAAGTAAAAATTTAATAAATTAATAATAACCAAAAGTGTTTAAGTATAGTAGTCATGCACCAAAACTCCACATATATCAGCTAACTTTGGTTTTAAAGTGCTGTCCCACTGATCTTTCCTGCTTGCTGGAGCATGCTTTTGGTAAGCTTCTTCAGCTGCAGAAGGTAGTGGGTGATGATAGCTGTGTGCACGCACAGGTTTCCCCTGAAGTTCAAGTCTTCCATCAGCACTGAGACTGCCCAAGCCACCAGAAAGCACTTTCTTTTGTTCAGCACGTCTCTCTACAACGTGTCAGCAGAAGCACTGACTGTAATCAGACAAGCACAATAAACCCTGACACACCAGTTAGTTAGAAGGAATTGGAAGGCTAAGTCAGGGGTGATATCTTGAGGTGGAAGAAGGATCCAGGAGGTGTGGGGAGGAAAGGAGAGAAGGGCAGAGGTGCTACGAGTTCCATATTGTTGTTTCACTGGAAGGACATAGCACGTCATAACGAATTACCATTAATTTGCAGAGCAGTACAGTTAGATTGAGACCAGTAAGCGACGATGACAAACAGCACTTGCAAGATCACATAATGAGGGGGCAAGGCTGCTTCACTGGAGCCGCTTCACTCAATTAGTGGACAAGGCTTTTAATGCTGCTATGCACAGCCAAAGCAATTTTGATTACTTAGAGCTAAGTCTGCATTTAGAATGAGTCAGAAGCTGAAATGTTTTTTAGTTTTGTTGGTTTTCCTTTTTTTAATATAATTTATCTACAGAGTATTCAAATCATAATAAGCTATCTGAAAGCTAGAGACATTAGCCTCTGTTGGTGCCTAAATAATGTTGAAGTATACTTTTTAAAATAAGTTCAAAGAGTATCTATTCTAGCAAATAAAACCAATAAAAAGACAGCGAGCAACCAATACTATGCCAAAAGCAAGGGCCAAAATTTGCTCATACTCACTGTGATTTAACCCTGAAATTTTGGAACGGCACTTTGGTAGAACAGCAAGAGTTTTGTGACAGCACGCTTAGAGCAGCAGTGTGCTTTGCCCACATCCTCTTGTGCCAGGTTTACAACTAGTGATTGGGTTGATTCTGTTAGCCAAAGACTAAAACTGCACTACGTCCTGAGTAGTATATCAAATTTTCTCTGTTCATTTGTTTAGTGGGGGCTTCAGTTGATGTTTAGAAAGTGCAATTTGATCCCAAGAAACTCACAAAACCTGAGCAAAGTCTGTTAATGTTTATTATATGCTTCTGAGTTATTTCTGCTAGCTTAGGCCCAAACCTTAGTTTCCACTGTTGAAAGTGGAGTTTTACAAATAACTGTGGCTTAAGGACACTTTTGCTGGGCAAAAGAAGGTGCTGCCAACTGTTTAAAACTAGATCCTGTGAACCAGATGCTGCTACCAAATTCTACTTATCATTGTGTCTTAGCAATTAAAGTATTCACCAAGATCAGGATGACCTGGATTCAAAATAAACATGATTTGGAGCAAGGATCTGTGTGTGTACCTTATCCTAATACCTGTCCTAAGCAGTGGTACTTCAAGATCTATTTATCAGTCTTTCCTGTTGAAGCTCTGCATAAGCACTTATGCAGGTGCATATTACATGCACATTTTTTGGCATAGGGAGTAGATCCCTGTTAACTTGCTTTCACAGGGATCAGCCCACTCACAAACTTACAGAATTATTCTATTTCTTGCTTTGTGAACGTATACACATGAGCATATGTATATATAGACTAAGAATGGAATGTGAGAAGAGGAAAAACTACATTTGAGACCTTTCTTCAATTTAGGAAGGAAGAGGATAAGAACATGCATCTCCTGTGTGTCTGTGAGCAGTTCTCATCACTAGGCTGTATAGTTAGTGAGTGTTCTTGGAAATCCCAAGAAATCAAAATGTTTGTTTCATATGTATTGAGATGAATCATTTTGATGTTCAGAATTTTATTTTCATCTTTCTTTTGGCTGAAATTGCTTATCAGATTTGACCCAAATTTCAGAAGAACTTCAGCTGCTTAGAAACTGAATTTTGGGATGCATAAATTTGTTTCTGTGGAAAAAGACTCTACCCAAATATGCAACATTTCAGCACTTCATCATCATTTCGTAGAAGTGGGTGGAAGGGATTGGGACAGGTAGGATACAGTTGAAAGAAAGGGATTCCTTGTCAAAGAATCGAGAGAGATTGTTTATCACCCACCTTCTTCCTATATCTGACCTATAGCACAAAGCTGGAGTTTCCCATTAGCCCCTGAAGCACCTGGTACTGCCCAGTTACTGTGGCAGGGCACCGAAACATCTGATGCATTAAGGACAGAGTGGATATAGGTTTTGCCTAAAGCACAGAACCAGGAACATTTTAAACTGCTTCCTTTCTCAGCTCCAGTACAGCTATGTATGTATAATTTATTTAAGATTTGACTCGGCAGGGTAGCTGCATGCAATCAGCATATTGTTTTTGTGAAGGTTCCCCCCTATTGCCCCTTAGACAGATTTTAACTGTCAGTATATTGGCCTTTTGAATTTTTGTTTTCATAATACCATAAGCTATTTGAACATGCATTATTATATACTAATCACTGCTTGTCCATTATTTTTTTTTTTGAGTCTTACAGGCGACAGCAGAGAACAAGAAATGCAGTTTAGTTAGAACTTCAAAGCCATGTTTTTTTATCATCTAAACTGGGGCTTTTTATGCCTCTCTCACTATTTGGTTTTAAAAGTGAAAGGGAACCAGTTGCTTAAATTTCTTCTTTCAAATTTCCACCCATCTCCTCCTGCTGTCAAAGGAGTGGCTTTACGATAACAGATAGGCCAATCTTGAGATCAATCACAGATAGAGATATATTTACTGTCCTCAGATAGTCCTAGTATTGTTTACATTCACATGAATTAAAGATTGCCTAAATTCTGTCTCTGAAAATTTCCAAACTTTAAAAAGATAGAGACCTATATTTGAATTTCATATCCATGTCATATTGCTATAGTGGAAGGAACAAAAATACCCAATTCAATCACACCTGAACTCTATAAAAACTGGATCTTTCAAGATCTGATGTCATCTTGTGGACTTGTGTACACAATGAACCAGCCTTGAAAAACTAATGCAGAACAGCTCTGCTCCTCCTTAGTCCTTGTCAGGAGTGCTTTTGTACGGTTTAGCTTTGCTTTTGAAGTGGATTGAGCTAGACTCCATATGGCATCATCAGTGGTGAAGCAAAGTGCCCACAACAGGAACTAGTGCAGAACAGTATTGTGCCTCAGTGCATAGCCAAGCATGTTCAATAATGACCTAATACAGAATAATCCTGAATAATATGCTCGAGTATAACAAGATACTGGGTGTCTGACAAAAAAAAAGATGGTTTACATTGTACAAAAGGTCATATTATCGTAGATATTCAGAATGGTGCCTTCATAAATTAAAATCCATGGGCTGGCCACATTCCATATTTCTAAACTTAAATCTCTGATTTGAAAAACCCTATACTACAGGTGCAGCAGGGATAACATCCTAGTCATGACATGCAGGACTGCCGTGATGGACTTCCACTTTCCATATAGTGGCTCTCCAACCCTTACTAGCAGTCCTAGTCAGTCCTTCTCACTTATCCTCTCATCTCTTCCCTCTTTCTTTTTGACCAAACAGTCCAGCCTGGACACAAGACAGCTTTTGTTAAAATCCATTTAGTTCCATGAAAGGAAACAAAAAAAACCCCAAACTACAGAAACTCCTTCAAACAAAAATTTAAAAAGCAAATCAACAAAGTCTTTGGCATTTAACTAAGAAACTACCCAAACAAAGCAAAAACTATATTAAACTTTCACACAATAAGAAAAGCTCATCTGGGTAGAACAATTGGTAGTAGAACAAAGATTAAGAAACCAAGAAGGTTAAGGTTTTTCTCTGTTAAAATGGTAACTCAAATACACACTCAGGGGGACAGTTATACATATGTTTTTGAACTAAAACTCTAACCTGGCATGATTAATTTTGGCCTTAGTTTTGTCAAAATATTGGAGTCCATATGGCACAAAGCAAATAATTTTACATTTTTGTTCTAAACCCCTATGTGTTTTTCTTGTCTGTTCCCTTCTCTTCCACCACACACACTGGCAGCCGCTACCAATATGCCAAATGCCAAATCAACTCTGCAAGCTGGCTGGCACGAGCACTCTACAATACTGGCACATGCTTCCTTTTGCAGGGGGATTCTCTCTGAAACCCTGTGGCACATCCAAGCATCCCTGCTTAGCAGCTGAGTACCCTGTCTACCCCAGTCATGTCAGCAACAGGGTGCTTTAACTGTGAACACGTTGTCCGTTTCACTATGCTTAAATCAAAATCATGACACTTCACATTGGTGCATCAATTCCTCCTCCCTTCCCAAAGACTCAGTCAATGCTTTATAATATCTTTGTACGCAGCAATGGAGAAGTATTGCTGCTGTGAAAATACAGGATGCAAATCAACATGAGTAAGAAACAAAAAACAACCAGACATCACCCAGGCAAGCTGAGCAAACTCTACACCTGCAGTGGGCTCCACAGAACATAGATAGCTAAGTGGAGCAAAAAGATGTCACTCCTTCACATTTGTCCATAAAACCTTCAACGAGCTAGAGGAAAATCAGGAACATGGAAGACTTTCCTGACCTTGTCAAGATTCAAACTTGTATGTGAGGTTCAAACACTAAGTCATTCAATTTGCTGCTCTTCCTATTTTTTTTTCTATGCATGTCACTAACTCATGGCACAATTTTTATTTTTATATATACAGATATAAATATTTTAGTTATTTATTCAGAGTATAAGACAGTAAACTCCTTAAATAAGCAGGTAACTAATACTATTTTTAGACAAAGACCCCAAATGAGCATTGGAAAGTCAAGCACCCTGTATGGAACCAAAGGTGCCTCCTAGTCCATTTTCTACACCTGTACATTAAGTTAATGGCCAGGGGTTACTCCTGCCTCCCAGTGTGATAAGTATCCTCTGCAGCTACAGGAACTGTGCTCAGGATCTTCAAGACAGCCCTGATGGAAAGATTAAAATAATACCCCTTTTTCCACTAATAGAAGAAAATAGTGAATCCTTCATCCATCACAGTCTCCTTTAATGAAGTTTTGGAGCATTTCTGAGAAAGACCCATATTTGGGGCTTCACTGTGTTGTGGTGCACAGGCTAGGGGAGCCTCTGGGGGAACACCATGCCACCACAGCTATTGGGAAGTCTTCACATCAGCCCAACATCTGCAAATGGAGAACAACCCCACACGCTGCTCTTCCACCAAGACACAGTGAGGAGTTCAGAGGATGAAGTGAGTGTACCAGCACTAGCCTGTGACGCTGAGGACACAGCCTGCAAAGTTTGACATCACCTGGAGCTCCCAAAGTGCTAGAGGGTCCCTAGCAGGATACACTACCTTGCCGCAGCCCAGCTGAGAGCTGACCGAGGAACAGGTAAGCAACAACTAATGATTTGATTACTCCCTGCCACAACATAACGGTCAATCGAGATCGCTCGATTGCAGCAAAGCTAAAAAACTTTCCTCTCTAATAGCCTCATGGAGAGAGGGGGAAACTTTGCTCTCCTGTAGCCACACAATACATCCACAAGACACTTCTCTGCCTGTTTCTTCCCACATAACCAAGTTTCTGTTGGAGCAGCAACTCCACCTAACAAATGTAACTTTAACAACAGTAAAACAACCTAATAGCTTAGCATGCCAGGGGGCTAATGTGGTGGGCCATTTAACGCTGCACTAAATAGCCCTGGTTTGATTCTCATTGCCAAGTGCTGAACTGAGAATTGCAACTGCAGGAGCAGTTCCTAATTCATTAGTTAAAGGGGGTCATTGCTCATAGGGTGGGGAAGAGGGAGGGTAAGAGGAAAGAAGGGGGAAATATCAGACAACTCTAAACGTTCAAAGTCAACAGAAGGTTGCACTCCTGAGAGATGCAGTATTTAGCTGAAAGCCTGACAAAGCTCTGCAGCTGGGAGGCCTGTGGTGGTTTTACTTGGCACTAAAAAAGTTGCCATAAGACACTTGTAACCTGTATAATAGGCTTGGTGGGAACAGGGAAGCTGGGAATGAAAGGAAGGTGAAAACATCTTGCTAATAACACTGCGGTTTCGTTTCAACTGGCCCTCAAAACCGTACACCATGCAGGCTGCCAGCACAGCAAAGCAGCAGCAAAACAAATAAATTGCCTATTCCCATCTATACACTTCCTAAAAAAAATGAACCCCCAAAGCAGACCTGATTGCAAAGGAGATAACTTGAAAACTTAAAGTGATACAACAAAACAAGCAAAAATTTACAAGGCACCTCTGCAAAGGGAGAGCTTTATTCCTGAACATTAGAACCCTAAAACAACCGTTTTCTCTAATTTCTGCCATCACTCAGATTGGCCTTGAATTACCTCCTGATAGGCCTCCCATGTGCTTGCAGATGAGAGAGTGTAATGGGGATCTGTTAATTAACTAGAAGCAAAGTTGCACGGTGGGGATCAAACACTGGATGCGTCCTAAAACTCCCACAGAGAAGATGAAATGCAGCGCAAACTTTAAAGACTTCCCGTCATTAGCCAAGACCTTGGCTGCTCCTGGCCCAGACCCCTCCTGTTTCAGAGAACAATGAGGACAATGATGGCAGAAATGAAATAGTGCAGCAAGGAACAAAGGAATTAGCTATTTACCCACAGAGAGAGAAAGGAAAAGAGGGGCTAGGGGGGAAGGGGGAAGGGAACTTGCTTTTTTTCTAGGGTTTCTGTCTACTTTTAATTAATTTACGGCTGCCAGGGACTGGCACACAGAGCACGCCCAGGAGCACTGTGTTAAGAGTGCAGTGTTAATACATGTAACATCTACTGTTTACTCCGAGGCAGGATGGAGAAAGAGTTGGGGGAAGGAGAAGAGGAGATCTTTTCTCTTTGCAGTCACTTGAAAGAGATGGACAGAGAGGTGCAAAAGGTTATGAACCTGCTTCCATTTAGGCTATTAATATTCTTTAAAGGAGCTCCAGGTAGGATAGATTGCTGGGGGCAAGACTTGCACGGAGTACTAATGAAAAAGGATGGCTCTAGGACAGAGACATCACCCAGGTGTGGTGACAGTGAGCCCCGCACCCACAGCTCATCAGAAAATGAAGGGCCAGGTTTGGCACGCTTCCTCCAGTGCCCTGAGATGGAGAGAGGAGATCTCAGGATGGAGACCCACAGCCAAACAAATTGCCCTGCAGATATACTCAGCCGCACTTCACTGTATTTCCAAGGCACTCGCTCTGAGCTAGTAAGGTAGGTCTCGCAGCGAGGCTAATTAGGCCAGGATGAGTGCCCCACTGCCACGATGGCACTGGTAGCCAGCTTCTTCAGTGGTTCCATAGATAAATACTGCTCCTGACTTCACTGAGCTGAACATGCAGCTATGGCTAAACTATGCCTACCCCTCAGACATAAAGGCATGGCACCAGACTGGGACCTTACTGGAAAGGCAACTGGTTGCAAGACAGGATATCACAAAACACCTAAGATGGCATTGTAAGCCTATGCTTGAGAGACTGACTTGAGCACCAAATTATAATTTGCTTCATCTTACCCTTCACCTAAAAAAAGCTTTGTTAGATAGCTATTTTCATGAAGCCTAAACAAGCCTAAACCCCAGTATGCAAAGCAGCATTGCGTTTCCATTTCAAGTCTAGAGGAAAAGTCACCAAAAAGTCACACCCGTCAAGGAGAGCCCTGCATGAAGACTCCACAGCTCCACCTACAAGACCACCAGACCTCAGAGACCATGGCAAGGGGTACAGCATGGGAAAGCTGAAGGGAACAGAGTAACTCTTAAGATAGATGCCCTGTGAATGTTTGCTTGATGTTTTTGTCTTCCTTGGAAAAAGAACAGAAGAAACAGAGGCTCCACTGAAAAGTATGAGTCTGCAGCTGATCAGATCTATTCTCAGCCTAGACAGTGACATTAGGCAGCAACGGTTTCAGTCCATATTTTGCACATCGCTGCTTTTGATAAGGAATGGGAACAGGAACAGAGGCAAAGGAATCCTAAGGCTGGATGTGAGCCCCAGGTGAGGACGAAGCATTTACAGTATTTTCTGTTTGCTCAGAAGAATGGTGGAGGGGGCATCAGTCTTTTTCAAAGGTAAGATCAAATGATGCTCTTATATATGTTTTAAAACTAAGAGGCATAAACACTCAGTTTCTAGGATACCTGTTCAGAAGAATCAGCATGTGTTTCACAGTTCAGAAAAAGAGACAAAACCTTCTAGGCTTACAGTTAACAAGACCAAAACAACAGCTAAAACACCCATTGCACAATTAGGCATGTTTGACTATGTAGGAGGAAAGCACAGAAAGCTTTTGGCCCAGTACAAAACATTTAACTGACCATAGGATAAAGGTAGTGGACAGTGTAGGAACATCCTTGGATACCACTACTAGTGTCTTAGCACCTCCCTACATTAGCTAACTCCAAGGATGGGAAATAAATATAAGATGAACAGAGGGCTGAGGGACTTCATATGCTATTTGGATACGTTATAAAGCCAGCTACACTTTAAAAGGGGAAAGTGATTTTGTCTTTTCCAGAAGCATCTCATTCCAGGGCCTGATAGTTGAGCTTTCATGTAATGGGTGCCATACTCTAGCATCACCTACACATCCCTCAATCCTAACAAAATTCAACGAAAAAAGTCTAGGAGTACATATATTTGCTCTTTCACTCTTCTCTCTTCCAGCAGCTCTTGCTCCTTCCCCCAAGGACTGCTTCTCACTATCTGGAAAGCACTGCTGTCATGGCTAAGCTGTGTGATCACATTGTCCTCCACCAATAAGGTCCAGATACCAGCTGGCACCTCAGGGATGACCATATCATTTGTGTCATGGGGCCAGTGTGGCCTGTGTCACTGAAGCACTCAAGTGCTGCATCACCAGCTAGCATACATACTCACTACCCTCCTTTTAAGTACTTCCATTATCTCCATTTTGCAGTCAGACACATGTATGATTTGCCTTGTCTTTGGTCAGCTGGGAAAACTTGTGGCAAAACTGGGAACTGAGCCTCAGCTCCAGATCAGCATTACCAGGGTGTTACTATTCCTCTCCACAAGCGGGATTCCTGTGCCTACATTTACAAACTGGTGTTTCTCTTGTTTAAAGCTACTGGACTTGTCCATGCAGGAGACTGTGACACTTGTGTATGCAGGCACCATTTTATCCATTCTTGGTGCATTGCTGAATCTCTGGTGATGCTCAGATTGACCACAGAGATGGAGTGATCATAGCAATTGAATGACTTGGTACAGCAGTGAGGGGGGCACTTTGGGTCAGAGCTGAAGCACAATAAGGCAGCAGTTGGCGGTAAACCTGCTTACAATCGTCTTTTTGGGGAAAACAGACATCATCGATTTCAGACATCATCGATTTCAAGAGCAAGCACCACCCTCCCCCGCTGCCTGACTTAGAACCAAATCTTGCTCATCTTGTTTATTTAGGCAGAGCTGTTTGGACCTTTACTTTTTAAATGGAAGAAATATCTTCAAATTTTATAAAAAGAGAAAGAATAAAGGGGACTCAGTTTATGAAATTTGTTCAAATCTCAAGTGGAACACATAAGATCATAGCTCCAAAGTGAAAACTACCTTAACATGGCATAAAATGCATTACATTAATCCATACAAAAAGGTCTAAAGTACCAAGTAACAGAGTCCAGGTTGCAAATTCTTTGCTTTTATACACCTCTGACAGCAAAATGACTGTGCTAGAATAAGTGATTTTTAAAAAAATCTGGTTTATTAATTCATTTGGCTTAAATCACCAAGAGGAAATCAACCCATCAGAAAATCTGCCAAAAGGTTCAGTTATTATTAGCCTCTAAGATGCAAGCTAATTGCTTTCTCTGCTTTTCACCAAAACCAGCTGAGATCCCAAGGTTCACACAAAGGATACTGCACATGCTCAGAAATTCGCCTGTCCTGAAGATTTTTAATTAAACATTTGACATTAGTGTTCCTCAGCATAAAACAAGCGTTATTTGTTAGGCTCACATCTTACAGAGTCTTCAGCAAGCCTGTAACTCTGCACACATCAATAGTCTTGCTGAACTTAGAGGGACTATTCAGATGCATAAACTAACATGTGAACTTGCCAAGCCTTTGCAAAATCAGAGCCAGACTGTATCACAGTGAACACCACAGACCTTGTCACAACTGCCTGAAATGGAATTCATTTTTTAAAGAAATATATTTAACAAGAAATTTTATGGCAAAATCATTCTCTAAAAAAATATCATACTGCACAATCCCTCTAGTTTTATATATCTCCTCCTTTCTTGAAGCTAGTTCAAGCCTACTAGTAGTCCAAAAAAGCCAAGTGGCTTGACTGCTACACCCCAGTAACTCTCTGCTGCCATCATGATTTCTTGAGATAACAGCATTCCAATACAGTCCATTTTGAAGCAGGCACTCTATGCTCCAGTTTATTCTGGAAGCAGGAGGAGAACAAGCTTGACACTATGTCAAGGTCTTAAGTTCAGCAAATTGACTCATCTCAGAGCATGGTCAAACGAGCACCAGAGCAGGCTCAAGAGAGAGACACAACTCTAGTTGGCAGTTATTTTTCTTTTTTCCAAGCAGGACAAGTGTAAATGGATTACTCCTCATCAATTCCTTTCACTCTGACAGTTTGTCTCCTACAAACACTTGTTGATAAAGAGTTGAAATTAGCTTTGTAAGTATTATAGAATCATAGAACTGTTTAGGTTGGAAAAGACCTTTAAGATCATTGTGTCCAACCATTAACCTAACTACCAAGTCCATTGGTAAACCATGTCCCTAAGCATCACATATACATGACTTTTAAACTAGGATGGCGATTCAACTGCTTCCCTGGGCAGCCTGTTCCAGTGCTTTACAACCCCTTTGGTGAAAAATTTTTTTCCTAATATCCAGCCTAAACCTCCCCTGGTACAGCTTGAGGTCATTTCCTCTTTTCCTATCACTTGTTACTTGGGAAAGGAGACCGACTCTCACCTTGCTACAACCTCCTTTCAGGTAGTTGTAGAGAGTAATATGGTCTCCCCTGAGCCTCCTTTTCTCCAGGCTAAACAACCCCAGTTCCCTCAGCTGCCTCTCACGAAACTTGTGCTCCAGCCCTCATCAGCATGATTGCCCTTCTTTGGACATGTTATATATGTATGTATGTATGTAATATCTAGTAATACAACCTAGGAGAGAACAAGGATACAACCAGCTTTTCCAGGGAAAAGCCCAGCGCTCCTATACTTAAGGACAAAATCCTCGGCCCAATGACATCCTCCAAGAAGCTGGGACTCTGCCTCATTCCTCAGCATACAGACATGCACAGCCAGGCTACGCATTTGCTTGAGGAACACACGGGGAAACGAGTGGCACACAAAGGTGCAATCAGAAGCCATCAGACTTTATAAAAAGTTAGCAGTAAAGAGATCTCTTTCCATCTGTAACAGGCCAGATAACTACAATGCAAGTCTTACCAATGTTACTCCCAGTTTCCAAACTATTTATTCCAGCCACAGCAGTTCAACCAAAACTAAAGAGCATATTTTGCTGGCTGGTTTGGAAGACAGCCCCTCCTTCCAATTTATATCTTGAGCCAAAGCAATGCTATAAATGTACCAGTATCAGGACAGCGTGCTTTTATTTTCCCATAGCACAGACAGCAATAGGCCTGAACTTTCATCTAAGTTTTTATATGACTAATATCAACCTCTTATGTTTCAGAGAGCTGAATGATAAACTTACAAGAACTGTCCCTCTTGAATCTAAACAATGAAAATTTCATTAAAGGTGAGCAAACAACATTGCCAAATGAGAGAGGTCCAGATTTCGAGCTGACACACAATTTCAACCTCCTTTCTCTGCCTCCAAAAGCTTCTTTCAAACCAGCATATTGCCGTGGAAAGTTTCTGTTTTGACAAATATACATCTTTTTTTAAAACAAAAATATCTGTTTTCTGACTACTTGACAATACTGCTTATAAAACACTGCCATACATTTGCTTCAGCTACATGTGGGCCTAAAGCTAAATACAGACTTCGGTTTTCAGAGTTGTCAGTGCCTAGCCCCTCGTCCTCTCTTAAATGTGGAGGTGAACATACACGTTACTGTTGTGAACCAGTTGGTTTGTGTCAGCTGTGTTTTTCATGTATGGGGTACATAAGAGAGTACTGCATTATTCCTGTGACTTGTTCAGGATCTTAATCTTAGCCTGTGTTTCACTTTTACAGGGCTGCTAAAAAGACAAAAACAAAACAAAAAAACAACCAAAGAAAACCACCAAAACCAAACCAACAAACCCACTTACAAGCACAGGGAGAGACTATTAAAGGCAGAGGTCTCTCATATAAGCACAACATGTGATCGGATAATATTGTCTGGATTAGCAGCTTTATAACCTAGCCAGGCCCCAGGGCTACAATTGTCTGGTTGCATTAAACTGAAATCACCTGCAAAATCTCACAGTGAATGAGTCCTTGGAAGTGTCTAATCTGCTGGTTCATACTTGCAAGTGAAAGCAAAATTCAGCAATGGTGAAGAGGTGAACGAGTATCACAGTGTGAGATTTTCCAACTAATGGTTCTAATTTTGCTTCAAAAGGAAGGTCTTTCCACTGCTTTTGGCTCTTATTCCAAATACTTTACAAATAGAACATTATAATAAGCAAAGAAGATAAAATTCACAATAGCTACTGCCAATTTGCACATGAATAAAACTTTAATTTCATTAGTTTTGATGCAGAACATTAGTGAGGTTTATTCTAAGGCTGTAGGAGGAAGTAGATTAGACGCACACTCCTCTGATTCCCGTTGGCCCTAACTGTATTAATAGTTTAGAGGTTCTCAAACTACACTGATTTTGAAGAGAAACCTTCCAAAATAATGTACTTGTTCATGCTTCCATCATTTTCTCTTAGTCCTTCACCAGGTGCCACAGAAACAGGAACAGTTACTTCACAAGTATTCACCTATCTAGTACCTGAGGTTTTGCTCCACAAAACTTCTATAAGCCTTGAAGTCTATCAAAAAAACAACCCAAAAGTGAAAAGTCATTTTAAACTCTCTGACCAGCTCTCACTTCAGGCATTGACTTCTGCCTATCTACAACTCCTTCTGATTACACAGACGGACGTGATGATGGCATACAACCAGCTGTTGTGCATTGAGATTTACCAAGAGTTTTACTAGAGGAAAACTATGAATTGATGGATGGAATTATAATCAGGTTACACAGATAAGGAGCTCAAAATTGTGGCCCTGAGGTTGCCTAAAAGATTGAGGTTACTCTGCCCTAGAAATGGCAATCCCCTGGGGCACATCAGGAGAGTCCTATATTTCAAATAGGATATATACAGTGAACTACCGCTCCGCCTTCTGTGTATCTATGAGCAAAAAACATTTCCTAAAAGAAAATTTTTAGGTAAAATCATCAATAGTCATGTGGATGGACACCTACTCTCATCAGGTGAGAGTGGTGTGGTTTTATTACATATCACAGTATGGTGAGCTCTGCTAAAAAAAGCCAGTGAAAAGTCAATAATTACAAGGAAAGTGACATTTGAAGAACTACCAGGTACTACTGCGTGGGAATTAATGGTATTATTTTTACTAGTGATCTCTGCAAATCTTCAGCTCCTCTAGGCTGGAATATGCAAGTGGGAAGAAACTTCTAACTCAATTAATTTTCATGCAAAGTTTAGAGACAATCTGGAAGATGTTCTTTAAAAACTAACAATGAAATTTGAAATAACTTAAACTGAACTAATTGATTTTGGATTTTATCCACATTGGAAGCTATTTTCTGATAGAGTGGTAGGGAGAAATGTTTTACGTGGATATGACTACTACATTTTTAATAATAAAACCAAATTTTTTGTTGAAAATTAATTTCTTGCCTGAGAAGGATTAAAATAATTTCCCTTTAAGGGAGGCTTCACTAGATTGCTGCTCTATCTATACTGCACCATCCAGTTGTGTATTTATGTCATGACTTGCAAAAGCTTTTCAAGGCACTACTAAATGTGCTTTGAACAGATGGGAAAAGGTAATGCATGCCATTTTGTCAGCACAGACACACGCTGATTCTGACGCAAAAAATGACATAGTAGTATATTGATTTTACATACATTTCCATATGCTTAAATAGCTTTAGCCTGTATGTTACTGAAGCATTTATTTTAAGATAACAAGACCATTTAAACTTAGGTTTTTTCCATTTATCTTCTTGTTATCAGAATCCGTATTTCATTCCAAATGTAGCTGCTTAGGTATGCAGAAAAAGAGAGAAAAAAATAAAACATTCCCATTGTCAAACATGTTGACAAAACAGACAATTCATAAACCATACAAGGCTCCAAGAATGCAGGCCAGCATAGCTACCTAGATAGTTTTCTGGCTACTTAACTCACCTCACATGTTCCTTAGTCTTTGCTGTGCTGAGACCTCCTTTCCTCAGGTCCACATTTTCGCAGACTCCAGTTCTTACTCCCTAGACAAACATTTTTATTTCTTCACACTGCCATTTGCTATCTCAGTAAGGCAGAAAAAGGAAATCTGTAACTTATTCTCTCCTGAAAGTTTCAATGTCTGTCCATAGAAGGGGATGTCTCAAGCAAATAATGGGTGTCCGCCACTCCACGGAAGAGCCACACTCCCACGGCTGTGACAAATTCCATCAGACCTATTTGTATGCATGCTCCCAACTTTACCAAAAGCAACAGTGTTGTCCTCTGCTTCTGCCAGGCACTTACTCAATTTTATTTCTCCTCCACAGTCCAGTACTACTCCTTCCTTTTTGTTATCTCTATATTTCTGAACTTTAGAAGGGAGATAATAGATCTCATCTAAACTGGAAAGGAACAGTTCAGTTTAGGTCAAGCTTACCTAGCAAGACCCTCAGCTAACTCCGTGGCTCAAATGCAGCCTGAGCTGTAGTTCAGTTGAATACAGTTGCAGGAACAGCATTATCCTCTGTTTAAAACAAAAAGACTGACGTAGGCAGATGGGCTAACTAATTCCAGCTAAGGTCACCATAACTATTACTCCCCAGCCACCACCTCAAAAAGCAAGGCAGCAGAGACAAGTGAGCCAGTGGGTTCACAGTCTAGCAAATAACTCCATGGGTCAGTTAAACCTGGTTAATTTTATCACTCAAAGTTATTACTGGATACAAGAAATACAGCATTTCAGAGGCTTGTAACTTGGGAGCTGAGCTTTCCATTGAGACAGTGGGAAGAATATTTCTAATAAAAGGAAAACAACGTATTTTTTTCTCTCAGCTTGGGGACAGCTGAGCCATTTTGGCTGCAAATTCTTTACATTTTTTTTTTTTTTTAAATGTCTGAGGCAAACATCCAAAATGGAAAATATCAGCCAAAGCTGAAATCATTTGGCAAAGATATAAACAGCTGAAAAGAGAGTGTTAGTATGGAAAGCATCAAGCAATCTTCAACAAAACATAACTTTCTATACCTCCTACTTCCTATTTCCCCACATTGTTGCAGTGGTCAGCAGTGGTGGGCTCCCTGCCACCACTTATGCTCCTGCATAGGGCAGGAGCTGTTCCCAGCTTACAGCATAGGTTTGACCCTAAAGCTCCCTGCTGTATGCTGCCACTGAAGTTCATGACCAGGCAAGTCAAGGAGAGATAACTACAGACGTACAGAAGTCAGCAACAACTTTGTATCTATGACAATAAGTAAAATCACAGGAAATTCGTGAAGGCTATATACTATCGATATCCATGCTAGTAGGAAGAGCTTGACAATCCATAAGGTTATTTCCAAATGCAGGTTCTTAATAGTCAAGAGTTTTAAGAATACCTCCTAACAGGACATTTCCAAAGGTACAAAAAATGCTGATAAGAATAAGCCACATCCATCTGCTACAGAGGAGTCCCATGAACAAAGACTGATTCTGGGGATCTTCTTCTGAAACCCCTGACCTTGGATGCTGTTGAAAAGGTGCTGCTGAGCCTGACAAGCACCAGACATGAGCCAGTACAGCAAAGCCCTCAGCATAAACTATCTACAAACAGCAGCCAAACACAAACTCCAAGGCCAGGATTAAGGCTCCTGAATCCCACCTTTATTAGCAATGCATATATACTTATTACAAGGTTTGGGTAAAGAATATGTTTCATTTTTACAGGTAATCATTCACCTTGAGCAAGTGCAACTTACAAACATGGGAGGAAACACTTTGGTGAATCAAAATCATGGGGTTATTTCACTAGAAATTCAGGGAAGCACAAAGCTAAAAAGATTAACAGATAAATACCTTATCTTTTTTCCTTCTTTTAGCTCAGTGACACAAAAGCTCAAGACCCTTATAAACAAACCAGATGAGATTTCACAAGTCTGCATGGTTGAGTTTTGAACAGAGGAATATTTTGGGGTGCAAGCCATACACTCTTTGTTAAGGAAAAAGGAATTTAAAAAAAAAAAAAATGTTGACCATAACCTGAGGCCTTGGCTCCAGCCAAGTGCCTGTTGTTATGAAAGCAAGGTGCTCCACACGATCTAATCATACCACTAAACCTTGTTACAAGCCCTTTTACAGCTCCAATATCTAGGTTACATGGAAACACGCTGGAGAGCCTCCTTGTACTATGAAATAAATGTCATTCTGACTGGCATCCTCTCTTCCAGCGAGTAATTTCCCTCCGCTGATAAATCGATACAGCAAAAACAAATGAGAGTGCACAATGGGCACATTGAGGATTACATTTTTATTCATTTCAGAGCCCCTGCAGCAGAGTTTTTTTAAACACAATAGCAGAAAATGATGCACTTGAGCTGAGGAGGGGGAAAGAGGAGCATGCCTTAGAGAGGAAGAGAGAAGGAAAAGAGAAAGAAAGTATGAGAAAGAAAGAAAAAAAGAGGAGGAAGAAAAAGAACCTCAGCATTTAGAATAGAAGTCTAGATTTGCAGACCTCTGAAGTTCAAGGTGGTTTTGTGTTCAGCAAGCATTTAGTTTGGCTCATTTCAAAGCTCTTGCTATTTATTACAATAATTGTTTGCCTTTCCCCTCCACCTTCCCTTCCTTTCTAAATTTTGATCTTAAATATTCCATGTTTTGTTCCAAGGAGCTCTTCTTACCCCTTCCATCACAGCAGCTGTACTAAGACAAACAAGACGCCACCAGCACTGCCCACATCTATAATGTCTCATACCAAAACAGTTATGTCAAAGGGCATACATTGGCTATAGTGGAGATGAAACTATAGGAAAACGCATGAAAACATCTAGACTTCAGGGTTTCAGCTCAAGGAACTGGTCCAGCATCCAGTGGGGTCAGGAGAGAAATTTTCAGTGACCTGTAGCAGGTTTTGACTCAGCCCCCAGGGCAAGTTAGACCCAGCCTGGTCATTTTAATTACACACCTGTGGCTCTGAGGCTTAAGGTTTCAGTCTTTTATAGCTAGGAAGGAAAATTTTAAAGAGCTAAACTGCTTTTTTTCCTCACTGCATTCAGCCAAAGAGGGTGCAACCATGGATTTACTAGGGTGCAAACCTAGAAGCAAGAGCCCAAGGTGTTGAGGAACTGCTTGGCCAGCCCAGATCTAAAAAGAAACTGAATGACACATTGGGATACCAATGGTATTGGTGGAACTCTCAGGCTTTGAGTGTTTACCCACTGCTGGTGAAATGCCAGACCGATAGCTCCAGAGACTGGAGACCATAGCACATCTACAGGAGACCTGGAACCAAGGGAGCCAAGGAAGAGCTCATGGCCAACATGCTGCACATTACAGCGTAGCTCTGACTTGAACATGACAGGTGCCAGGGGCAGGAAATGCAGAGAGCATGCAGTCCTTTTCCCTGAAGAGAGACCACAAGCAAATGCAAGCAGAGCTTTCATTTCATCGCTACATATCCACTAGGAACTGGACCAAGGTGATGAAACATTGCACATTTACTGCCGTGTGACTGCTGGTTTGTAGCCACTTTCAATAGAACCATGGTCCAGGACTGAGCCAGCAACCTCAAGGTGAGAGGCTGTTGTATCTCATTACTAGTTCCCCATGCCTCATTAAATTTGCATTTATTTGGCACTCACTGTTAGCAATTCCTACAATGACCAGCTAGAATTTACACAGAAATGTGCCTTTCTTCTTCCTTTTCACACTCTCCCCTCTTTTTTTTTAAGCCGAAAGGCCGTAACACAACAGCAACATAATGCAAAGTGAAATCCTTTTACAACCCTGGGAAGGCCAAGATGTGTGCCCAATAAATGTAAGCAGACATGATATCCTTTATAATCACAGCAAGATGAAGATGTGAACTGAATAAATGCTTTAAAAACATCATAGATTCTATTAGATGCAAAAGATTGAAGTGTTAGGCACCTTTTAGCTCAACTTTCATTTAATTTACTGCTTGCTGTACTGTAGTCTAAAGGGAGTGAAAAAATCCTCTCTCTAATTTTTTTTTCCTTTTCATGAGCTGACCAAGGAGATGAAATCTGGGTACTTTAATTACCATTCAGAGCCAAAGGCCTGGCCTTTGATATGGAAATCCCACTTCAACTCCAGCTTTCTGCTGCCTTTCCCTGTCCCCTTCTCCTTCCAATCTCCCAACATGAATTTTAAGTAGTCTTGTCAACACCTGACCATGAAAGCCAACAGAAGCCTGTGCTGCTAAGTTGGTGCTGTTGGTAATTTTTAATTTTTTTTTTTTTAGAAGGGAAAGACCAGGGTGGGGGGGGGGGGTAAGTTGGAAATTGGACAAACCTAAGTGACTAGCTCTCAGTATCTTCTCATTCCTTGTCCACACACAGTGCGGCCCGGCTGCATGCTGCAGCTCATATTAAAGGGTAAAAGAAATAAGAAGCAGACAAGACGGGGGGGGGGGAAACGGATGAAAGCTGTCATGTACAGTTACCCTGTTATTGTCATCTGCCTGCTGCATGACTCCCAGCTTTGCTATAATTATTAATTGCACTTGTCAACTGTCATTAATTCCTCTTTAGCATCCCTGTCTTGGAGTAATTAGACAGAACAGCCTCACTGCACTCATTGTTTTGAGAGGCCCCTGAAAGAGCCCAAGGGGCTCTGCAAAGAAACAACCATCATTAATACAATAGAGCACCTCAGCATTAACCCTTTCAAAGGTGTAGAAAACAGAAGCAGTTGGCTCTCCCATCCCACAACTTCCAGTTGCTGGAACCTGTTTCCCTTTTCCTTATGAGGACTCCCATCCAATGACTCAGGAGCAGCTGGAGGCTTCAGGTGCTTCAGCCTGGGGCACCCCACTTGAGATGCTGCAAAGAGGCCTAATTTTCCAAGGGTGGGGACTCAACACTTCCCAGCTGTCAGTCAAGACATTATCTTCAGCCTAACTCTGAAGACAAAGGCACAAAACACCAGACTGTTTGTAAAACTACCATCTTCATGTTCTACCTCTTTCATCTAAGTTTACAGAGGTTCACCGAAAAAGCAACTGCAGGATGTCAGTGTTCTTTGATGCTCACTTCCCCCCCTTACCTGAGGAAAGGGAAGCAGAGTGTGTGTTCTGACCACAGCTGCCAAGAAACCGGTGTGAAACCCCAAAGCCCAGCTTCACTATCACTGCCCCCATGCTAGCCCCCCACCATGTGAGTCTTCCATTATATGCTTCCCGTGACTACATTATACACTACTAGCATCCCAAAACTCTCAATTACCAAACCCACTCATCTCCACTGCTGTTCCACAGGTATAAGCAACAACCACAATCTTTTTTATGCTTAGCATTTACTTGGTGACTGCACAGATGATGCATGGCAGGGAGCAGACTCTGTTTACTCTCCCATAGTTGCAATCATAAAATCGCAGAATCATTTAGGTTAGGAAAGACCTTCAAGATCATTGAGTCCAACCATAACCCTACTCTACCAAGTCCACTATTAAACCATGTCCCTAAGCACCACATCTACATGACTTTTAAACTAGGATGGTGGTTCAACCACTTCCCTGGGCAGCCCGTTCCAGTGCTTGATAACCCTTCCAGTGAAGATATTTTTCCTAATATCCAAACTAAACCTCCCTGGTACAACTTGAGGCCATTTCCACTTGTCCTATCACTTGTTACTTGGGAGAAGAGACCAGCATCCACCTCAGTACAACCTCCTTTCAAGTAGTTGTAGAGAGCAATAAGGTCTCCCCTGAGCCTCCTTTTCTTCAGACTAAACAGCCCCAGTTCCCTCAATTGCTCCTCATGAGACTTGTTTTCCAGTACTTTCACCAGCTCCATTGCCATTCTCTGGACCTACCCCAGCACCTCAATGTCTTTCTTGTATCGAGGTGCCCAAAACTGAACATGGTGTGGCCTCATCAGTGCTGAGTACAGGAGGACAATCACTTCCTTTGTTGGTTATGCTTTTTCTGATACAAACCAGGATGCTGTTGGCCTTCTTGGCCACCTGGCACACTGCTGGCTCATGTTCAGCTGGTTGTCAATTAGTAACCCCAAGTCCCTTTCTGCTGGGCTGCTTCCCTAAGCAAATCTAGAAAGCATAAAAGCTGATGTATGTGGAAAAGGTAAAGACATAATTGTGAGTCTATGAGCAACAGACAAAGGAACTGAACAGGATGATACTGTATTTGTATCACCAATCTTGAGAGCAAAACTGCACTTTCCATTGGAAATATCAAGCTGCTGCTGGGGGGTGCAGGGCATAAAGGAGGTGGGAGAAGAAAAAAAATTGTTCAATCAACTTCATTTTACTCTGGTGCCTCTCTATACAACAGCAGTTAAAAAAAAAATTAAAAGTGGGGAGAAACTAGAGCAATCTGCGGCTGCAACAGGGAAAATACCTCTGCAGTTCTACCCTTGGTTTACTCCTTAGGTAAAGTAAACCAAACTCTTTGGTTTATCTCTGCAGCTCATAATCACTCAGGTCACTATCTCTTCTTTTTAATTACAATGCTGCAATTCAATGTTCTTACATAAAAAAGGGAAACGATCCAGGCAGTAGCCAGACTGCATTTTACTGCTGCTTGGGGACACTCCAAGGAACTCCCAGGCCATTGAAGGGACCTGCCTCGGGTTTGAGAAGACCATACTGCACAATTACACCTTCAGTTCCACAGCTGGAAGTAGAGGAGNAAGACTTGTGTTCACACTAGGCAAGCAGTTTTGCCAAACCTGGTCACATCAAAAAACATCTTCAGCACCAGTATTCCTTAGACACTTTATGTTAAATAAAACTACATATTCCTGGTTTAAAATTAAAACCTAGAATACTGAAAACGAAAAGGAACTTCCTTCAGTCTGCTAGCCTAACTGCAACAAGAGAACTCTGTGAAAAGATTTTATTTTTTCCCCCCATTAAATTTTGCCTCTTTTCAATGCTTACCCAACTGAGATCAAAGCTACAAATTAATGAAGCGAATATACTCTAAAACAGGGTTTCAAAGTCATTAAATGTTAAAGAACTTTATTCACAGCTTCACCTTCTTTGGATCTGGCTTAGTAGCTTGTGACTTACTGAAATAACAGAGAGCTTTGTATAAAGCCATGTGGAATGTATTTATAGTACCTATAGAACCAAAAACATCTTTCATAAGCATATGCATGAGATTTTTGGCACAGTGCATCCTGCATCAGAAAGAAGAATCTGGCCATAGATCTGATCAGCAAACACTTCTTTGCCTTTTCTATTGTGCCTATAGTCAACCAAAGCAAAAATTTGAGTGATTTTTTCAAAACAGAGCCCAATTCAGCTGCATGTTAAGTACCATCACTGATTAAATCCCTTCTGCATTTTGTAAAGATGGATTTAAGTGTCCCACAAAACTGATCCTGTCTTTTATAACAGCAAATCAGTAGATGGCCAAATCTTACTGTTAACTTATTAGGGAGGTCTACTAAACCACCTTTAAATTGCACACAAGGCCACCTTATCTAAAGGTCAGATTTAATGCAGAATATGTGCATTATTTACAAATTTCTGAATGGCTGGTGATACTAGTTCCTCAGGTAAATAAACCAAGTAATTGTCTTACTTTGCTAATACCAGATGTTTATTTCACCTTCTTACAGGAGTATGCTCTTGGGACAGATGTAAACCAATCCTGATTGCTGGCAACAAAGGCACCCTAGGATCAAGCTGGCTGAACTTACTGATGATTTCAGGTCTTCCGTGTGATCTGCTGAGACATTTCTGGGATTCGGCCAGAAGCTATGGCATTAACTCTGGTTATTTCTCAAAAAGGTGAAAAACAGTAAGTGGCTAACAGCCACAACAGTGTGAATTCACATGCTTTCTTCAGTGAACTTCTGTCACCACTATTTTGATGCATGGTCGGGAAGTTTTACCAATTTAAAAGTGCAAATCAATGAGCAGGTATTTATGGAATGGATTCAGCTGCAAATCCGTGCATTACTCCAACCCTTAACGCTTGACACCTGTACAGTGGATATTCCTGAGTCATCCTGAGCCCATGTTTTCTCCTCCCTCCCCTTTACAGATCACACTGCCTAAAAAACAATTAACAAGAGTAAAGCACATACATGTGCACAACCTTAAAAACACACCAGTATCATCACAGATAATAAATTCTTTGCAGTCTCTTCAATGAAGAGTATTCAAGTGATGATTAACCAACAAGCTAAGTGTTCAGCTGCAATCTCAGCCCATTTTAAACAGTTTTTGCCCAAGGCAAACCAAAGCAGAAGATTAAAAAAGCCCTCCCAAATGAATTAAAAACCCAGTTAAATGACCATCTTTGAGGTCATTATAGCAATATCTGTATATACACGTATATATTATATACAAAGAAAAAACCCTCAGACAATCCTTCTCCAGAGGATTACTTCAACACTTTTGACTTCAGAGAGATTGAAACCAATTCTCCTAAGCAAGCAGCTTTAACCTAAATCAGAACTCACCTCTCCACCAATCAGAAAGAAGCTTTTTCAAAAACTTATACTTCCTAATAGTTATATGGGCCTTAATCCTCTTGGAAACAGTTTTAGGTCATTATTCCGGGAGTTATTAGGTTGGAAAACAGCTTCTAGGCAAATGATGCTATTCACAAACCTTTTACACCAGAAATAATGGTTGGATTATTTCTGCCTCAAAAGTAGTCTTGAGGTCTGATTTCTGATTTTCTTTGTATCTGATGTTCCTGAGAAAAGACACTGCTACTTGCTGCTAAATAATAAATAACAATAGTAACAATGAAAATCTGAAATATGCAGAAGTAATTTTGTAAGGATTATAAAGGCAGTAATGAGAGCAAGTTTGGATTTTAAACAGAAGTAAAATGTGGTTTTATCTCCTGACTTCCAATGCTCTTGTGTGTCCAAGGGCACCTGAATGCGTTGGTGTTTCCCCAAAACACCAGTTTCAAAGGGCTTTCGCTAATCTTTGAATTTTTTCCTTATCTCTTCTAAAATGTTATTCCTTTTTCACATCTATTGGCGTCTCACTGCAATAGAGAAAAATAAAGTATATTGAAGTGTGCTTCTTGCACAGCAGTTTAGAGAAGGGTGACCACACATCCTTGAGTCTGGGAGCACCCCTGCTTCCAGGATCTTTGAGAGTGCTTGCTGTTTCCAAAACTTAGGCTTTGCCTTCAGCTGCCAGTGCTCTGCAGAGTAGGCTGACCACAGACTCAGCAGGCAGCTGAGCTCACAGAACAAGCATAAGGTAATCAAAGTACTCCTGTATTTGAAAATACAGGATTATCTGTCCCATTTTTAAATTTTTCTACCCTTGAACATAGGAAGTAAATGAGAAATCAGTAGTTTGGTACCTCCCCCATCCCAGATAGCTTGCTTCCTTGTCTTTCCAAAAAAACTACCATTGTGTAACACATGAATTTTCAGTAAGGACAGATATTTAAAAACATCATTAACAACAGAAGCCAACCTTTTCCTCATCCTACATTTTTCTCAACGCTTGCACATAGAACAATGCCATTCACTAAACTAGATCAAGCTGGTTTTGCAATCCTGCTATGGCTATTACTGCTGTGCAGGTCTAGGTCTCTGACACATGCACCTCACAGAGACTGTGAAGTTGGAGCACACCCAAAGTAGCCCCAGGAACTTGGAGCCTGCAGCATGGTGAGCATTTCCACAAGCCCTTCCGTGTCTTCTCTCTCTGTTTTTTAGCATTGCCAGAGTATACACAGATACCCCGACAGTCCGGTCCAAAAGCTGCAAGTCCAAAAGGCTCTCCTGAAAAGTTGGCCACTCCTCCATTTCATAGTGAAAGTCAAACAAAAAACCCACAAACACACAAAAAAAACACTGACAAGTCCATACAAATTAATCTGTTCTTCTCTGAGGATTTTGCTTCCTTTGAGCAAATCAAATACTGAAATTTCAATGGAGATTTTTTCCCAAATAATTCCAGGATTTACCCCTGTCACTTTTACATATAGCTGTATATGCATGTCCCCACTTGTATATGCAAGTACCCACAATCTTCTTTTTCTCAAAGAAAATAATAGAATTAAAAACTTAGAAGCCTGCTTGCTGTAAATTAGTTACTAGTAAATTTTCATCCATTAATTCTTACCCTGAAGATGGCACTTTATTCTTTGCAGAATAATGGGGTTATAGTGGGAGATAAAACTTCAGCATCACAAAAAATGCAGCACCAAAAGAGCAGCAGTATCTCTGACTAAATGCTTCACTGAGGAAGTGATATCACAGAATCCGGTGGCCAAAGGATTCTGTGGTATCACTTTCTGAAGCATATTAAAAACGTATTCATTTGCCTAGATGGCAACTTCATTATCATTGCTCAGGAAAAATCCAAAAACGTACAAGGAAAGGCCTTCTGAGGTAATCGAAAGCTAAAAGGACATAACATAATTAAAAAGAAGAAAAAGAATTGTTGCATTTCTTCTCCTTAGTTAGGAACAAAAAACAAAACTAATGCAATAATGTATCCCAGCAGTTCAGATCTTCTAATTTATGTAGAATGGATTATTACTTAGACAATCTGACCCTGGGCAAAACTTCCTCAGTTGAGAAGATTTACAATCTAATTATGCAGGAAGTTCTGCTGAGACAGTTTGGGTGCAATGGTCTTCTATTACATTAGCTTACTAAAATTGCTGCTTCTTCGCTTGCTTGGTGTTCCAAGTACTCATACGAAAACAGAAAATCTTTCATTCACTTCCTTTATTTCCCTTTAGTTTTTCTCACCATTATTGTGCGCAGAAGCACTCGATCTCCACTGCAAATAACAGCAAGGGGCTGAGGTTGTTAATGGCAAACTACAAGTTGCCTTTCAGGCTTTTGCTTTGGCCCATTTAGTGAACTGACTTTAAAAAGGACCATCAAAGTGCTTTTCATAATTTTTACAATGATAGTTGCTGGGTTATGGTTCCCCTCCCTTATTGCAAATGCCCTCATAGAAAGCCTGGAGCTGAAATCTGTTCCTGTGCACTTTTTTCATCCTGCATGTACAAACCTAGTTTATTTTTGTAGGGTGGCTCAGAGATGTTTTGCTGCTGTCTCAGACACCTGAATATTTTTAGCACTCTATTTCATTAGATCAGAAAAGGATCCCTCAACACATACAAAAATAGTGAGAGCTTTACAAGCCTACAAAGGAAAAGATGGGAAACTTGGGTCTAACATAATCCAAAATATCTTTTTTTTCCCCTAGATACATTACAGGGTACTGACATGGTTGAATATGCAGACATGTCCTATATTAACATAGATGGAGAAATCAGTGCCTTTTTTTATTTACAGTAAGTGTTTTAATTTCAAAAGGTCAATGGATCATGTCACAGCCTTCAGTCTTGATAATTACCATGTGTAGTAATGCACATTTTTATCTACAGGTGGCAGACCTTTTAAAATCATCTTCAATCAAATTCATTAGACATTTTTGTTGATACCACCACCCACATTTAAAAAGTAAGAATCTTCAGCATAAAGTTCTAATTATTGCTGTTCAGTTTAGAGGACAGATTTGTCAACAAAGTGGCTCAATTCTCAAAGGGTAGTGACCCCTCTCAGAATGAAAGCCTTAAATAATAATAATGATAAAGAAATCACTTGCCCAGTACATGGTAAGCTTTTATTATTTAAAAATCATTCAGCAACTCAGCAAAGGATTTCTTTTTTTTTTTTCTCTAAAGTAGAAGTTTCACTTCCTTGATTATTAAGCACTGGCTGGTAAATTAGTGATTTCTTCTTTGATAAGCTTACTTAGAAGAAGAAAAAAAATACAAGAATGTCACAACTGAGTGCTGGCAGTTAGAAAGAGAAAAGTGAATCATAAAACTTTTTCTCATCTGAATCAATCATTTTAAAACATCATGACTTAGACTGTCATCTCATATGCATGTCTAAGATCTCACTACAAAGCAGAAAAACACTGATTTACACCAGAATATTGCTAATCAACCATACAATCCTGCATTCAAACTTACTTAGACATTTTGTCCCAACAAGAACAGTGGACTACCCCTCCACATGTGGACAAAATCATACTGAAATCTAGGAGGCTGTCTCAGGGTTTCAACTGAGAGTTGGCCCTAACTCCTCAGGCCAGCTCTGGCTCTCTACCACCTTCCACACTTTTTCCTCATTTCCACCCTTGAAAACTGGACTTTAGTGTTACCTGTCACTGAGGCTGCATTTCTAATCTTGATGATGTAGCAATTGCCACTCCCCTTGCAAAGGCACTAATTATACCAGAATGCACTACAATGATAGCAACATGGTCAAGCTAGGTCAACCCTAGAACAAACTCACCACACTTGACAGCATTTGACATACTTAACTCTAGTCCCTACAGTCCGTAACAACAAGATTAAAACTACGCTACCAAAAGGAGGTGCTTGTCTTTAAAACCTCAATTCTGCAAACTTTTACTCTTCATGGCAGTCAGGTTGAGCACAAAGACTACTACAGGATTGAGCAGACACTAACTGTGGGATTACCTGTATCTGAGTCTCCTGTCAGGCCAACCATAACATTTTAACTGGACTGTTCCCCATCCAATCTCCCGAACTGCAAGAAATGTCATTTATAAAGTATTTGTAAAAATTCAGTATTTGGGATATATATAGTTAAACATGAGTACTAGTAAAATGTTGCACACACTAGTAAAATAATACCCACAAGTTTATAGTGATTTAGGGAAAATTTTTTATCTTGCCAGTAAATTTTAAAGAAAAAACCAAACTCTTTTAAGGTTATATTTTTGGGGGTTTTGAATAAGTTGAAATAGGACTGTAAAGCAGCTTGAATGAGTAACTGAAAGTATAGATAAACCTAAAAAAATTTACACTGGGAATAGACACACTAGAGAATATATTTATTTACTTGCTGATATGCCCACTCCTCCCCCTTCTCCCAGTACAAAAGAGTGGGTGAGAAAAATTGTGTACACTAATGTCTTTTGTGGTAACCTAGTAACCTTCTCCTTTCTCCACGAGATCTTCCTTCATACCACACTCTCCCATATTGCTAGCCCTCCAGAGTAATTGCTGTATGTCTTTATACGGTTTTGTTTTCCTACCCAGTGCAGAGGAGTTGGGGTTATTTTCAATCTTCGGAAGCCTGTAAACAGGATCAAACAGGAACCTGGTCATCAGCAAGAGGAAGGCTAGAAAAATAAAAGCAAATGCATATCAACAATTTTATTTTAAAAAGAAAATACATCCAAAACATGAAACAAAAGCCTGGGCTCTGCTAGACATCTCCCTCCCCATTCCTTTTCATTTAGTTCATGAACTCTTTTCTGCAGAACAGAGGCTGGTGTAAATTAATGTGTGACCCAAAAAATATCACATGGAAAAGCTGCCATAGAAATATGTAATAGAAAAAAAAAAGCGAAGAAAATAAAATTAGACATTATCAGAACTAAAGTGGCACCTCTTATCATGATAAATCAATAAAAAGATTGAACTAGGAGAAAGATATGACTATATATTCCTGTTTTTCTTGAGCATTTAAACACCTAACCTACACACACCAATTCTGTTTTTATATCCCCAGCCTAACAGGCTTGCATGATTAGCCCGTTTAGCATGGTTAGTGGTGCAAGTATGGCACTGGGAGCAAGAAGCCCTCTGCGTTTGCCACTGCTCTCAGCCGTCACCCTGTGAGTAGGAGGATTACACTCACATGCTTACTCCGTGACTTAGACCCCTGCCTTGAGGTTCTCTGAGCTGTACTTGAGCTTCCTGCACAGGTAACAGAGTGGCATCTCCCCAGGTATGACAAAAGCCCAGAACTTCAATGACTGACATTAGATAGCATGACTTCCCCACCTTATCCTTTGCAGTTCAGGAGTGCAGTGCACCCCACATCTCTCTGGGCACCTGTTACACTTCTGGCTTCTACTGTTCCATGCCCATGCCTTTAGCAGAGAGGGGAAAAGCAGTTTGTGGCACAAGGTAAACATGTGTGAGACACATGAGGTAGGAGTTGGGACCCCTTTGCAGAGGCCCATGACACTGTTACATGGAAGAGCACAGCTAGGCTGTTGGATCCAGGTGGCTCTGCCTAGCCATAGGCTCCCCTTTACTAGCTTTGCACCTCAGTTTACCTAGTTTACCTCAGTTTACTGGGAAAACAAGCTTTGTGCAACTCAAGTGCACATCAAAGACGTAATCCAAGAAAGAAACAAACAACACCTCTAGTACTACTGTTATTTAGCTGGATCACATGAACACAATTGCATAAACAATCTGAGACCATACTTATGACATGACGTGCTGGGTTCACACAAGCCAAAGTCTCAGGTGTGAAGTGGCTGTCCTTTCAGTCAGGTTTTGCATTCCTAAGCAATGTTACAATCTATTGACATCAATCTAGTCTAACTGAAACAAATAATTTGTAGTATCAAACGTATGTATGAATAAAAATAAATAATATTTATTTTTAATAAATTACAAAACACATACCCAATCAAAATCTGAAATCAGTAACATGCATACATATATAAAAATTTTAAAAACTAGGCACTTTCTTTACTGGTTTAACTTGATGGAATTACTTTGCCAGCTCTACAGTTCTAACAGTACCCAGTGAAAAGTGGCAGCACATAAGACTACCACCAAGAGCAGCTTGGTGCATGAGGTTTCAAAAGACAACCATCCCTGGTTCAAACAGAGCTCTGCAGGTAGGCAGACTTTGTGAAGTTAAACCTCAACTTATATTATTTTTGAGCAATCAGATGAGCAAACAGAGATGTGTCCTTTACATTTTGTATAGAAATCTCCTCAAACATGAATTTCTGCTTTTAGAAAGATGAATATCTCTATGAGCTTTTCAAATCTATGTTGAAGAAAGGTGAGGGGGGAAAGTCAGTCCTCAGTGAGGATAAGTCATGAAAATTTCCTTTTACAAAGAAAGGTCAAGATCCACAGGACTACCTGGCTGCCAGCATCTCAAAGAACCACAAAATATAAATTGCTTAACTCTTGTTACTTACCTTATTAAACATTCAGCAACTACTTAGCATAATATAAAACTTGTCCTTTATCTTCCTTCTCTAACCAACACATTATTCATACAGCAGACATGCACTAGGAACTAAGGAAAGAACAAGACCCCCTGCCCCCAATTCACTCAGAATGAGATCCAGGACAATGAAGACAGGCCACAGGATGATCAGACCTGTAATGCTTGCTTACAGTAAACAAACATTCCCCCATCATGTTTTTCTTTCCCAGCAACCTGGAGCCAAGGCAGGGTGCTAATCCCTGTCCCCCTCACCTAAGCAGAGCACCAGGAAAAAGTAATACTCATTTCACTCATTTTTGTGTTCTCTGCTACAAATTTTGATCAGTGATACTTGGTCACCCTTGTCTTCTCTCCGACCTACCTCCTCCCTTAACCAACTCCTCTTCACAAAACTTTTGTCATTTTCCATAAACCTAGACATGTCCAGATTTTTGAAGAAGCCTTGCTTTCTGTTCCTCTGTACTTAGTGAAGCATCTTCCACAACGAAAAACATGTAGTAAAAACAACAGTAGCTGCAATATTTACACTACTACTAACACTCTGAGCTAGAATCTCAGCTGTATCCAGGCGAGTTTACAACAGTGTGGCTCCCAGTTTATTCCCATAGAACAGACTTAAGCATTTTCTACCTGTTAACTTTATCTACATAAAACCTTGTTGATGTTAAACAGCATACTTCAAAAAGGTTGGTTTATGACTGTTAGATAAGAAAAAGCAAAATTGAGGCTAATGACTGAGCTTTGACATATAGAGGAAGATTTTATTTTTTTTTTTCAGGAGACGAGCTGGAGATAGCTGGGGAAGAGACCCTTTGGAGAAATCAGATCTACCTGGAATAAGCAAAGCTTAATTAATTTGAAGTAAAAATTAAGATGTGTTTGTAAAGGTAAAATACCACCTAATTATAACTGTTTACTAACAAGAAGATGAGGAAATCCCCAAACAATAAAAAACTCAGAAATTGTGGTTCTTGGTGATGGTCTTGAGTGGAGTGACAGAACCAGCAAAAAAAAGGACCTGTTGCTATGTGAAGAAACCTAGATCCTACTCTGCAATTAAATTCACTTTCATCCTAACTACAGCTTCCATAGGTTGTACCTAAGAAAATGGATACTTTTAGCAGCTTCTTTGACTTTCTCTCTATTTCCATAACATGTCCTACAATGTTTTTGTTTCTACAGCAACATGGTTTGGAGACCATTATGGGGAGGACTTCAAGAGCAGCATTCCATAAGCAGGCAAGAGCTCTGTGCATACGAGTTAAGTGCATGGAAAAGCACAAACAGGAGACTGAAGAAATCCCTTCCAAAAACTGTCACAATATGAGAGAAAATTTTAGGTGTGGAGAAGTCTTGAACTGTAGCATACACTCATACGAAGACTTCTACAACATTATTATAGAAAGTAATATATCACATACTGCATAATATATCCTATACTAAATTTTAGGTATTGTATTATATTTTACGGAAATTATTTAAAAATTTTACGGAAATTATTTTGTGAAAACAGATCAACAGGCTTCAAGACAGAAGTCCCGCTTCTGACCACAACCTCCCCACCATCCCCCAAGACAACCCTGCCTCAAAGGTTCTTTCACTGATGCATTCTGCAACTTCCTTTGTCCTATTCAACCCTTTGCCTCTTACTGAGGCCACCAGGAAAGCATCACTTTGTGACAAACATTCTGGTGACTTTTCTGTGATGACATTAGCTTGTGGCAGGTTTTTTGGGAAGAAGACAGAGCAAAGCACCAAAATTACTCTGATCAGCCTTTTCCCAGCACAGAGTAACAGTAGGACTTTCTGAAGGCACAAGGGAAAAGGGTGGGCAGAGGCCCGCCTCCATCTTCTGAAGGCAGGCAGTTCCACAGTGGTGGCGGGTGGGATCTCATCTCACCTAACCAGGCTGGATATGCAGATAAGGCATCTCATAATTTAACATAGCCTCTGCTAAGTAAAATATTGCCATCGCAAACATCTGCTGGATCTTTCTCAGAGATACAAAAAAGAAAAAAAAAAAAAAACAAAACACAAAAAATCAAACGCCCAGCCTACCACCCAGCGCACGCAAAAAACGCAACCATTTACAGTCACTGTGACTCACGTCTCTCCACATTTCACCTGCAGGGTGGTTTCTGCTGCTTCCAGTTATGCATGGTGTTGTGCACCATGGAGAACAGGACGAGAGAAACACAGAAGCATGAGGTTTTCTACATATACTTTCATTTTCACAAGAACTTCCTGAGTCTTATGGCTGTTAGTTTTTAACTCTAAGTCTTAAGCCTGTTAATTAAGGTTGAGGTGAATTAGTGGAGCAGCATAAAAAAAAACCAAACGTGTGGCTACATCTTGGGCTATAATCTGGCAAATTTTTATCTGCTTCTAAAATATTCAATATGTGTAAGAAAAAAGCATAACTGGTTTTGAAAACCTGCTGTCTTCAGAAAAGACCTTATCTCCTACTTTCAAACTATAAGTTCTCACTTCACAAGCCAAAATCTGATGCATGTATGGGCCTTTCAGAGCATTGCTTTTGACAGCATGGACTAGGAAGAATCACAGGCTGGCTCTGGTTGTTTTTCCCACTTCAGAACAGTCAAAACTAGTCTAAACAGAGTGGGCTTGGGAGTTAAAGTTGTCTGTTTTGTTGTTCTTCTTCTTCTTCGTTTGTTTTTAAATCACTTTTCTGCTATAAAAATACCAGCCAGCTTGTGCAAGATTACCTTCTTAGTATCTACCTGTTCATACAGCTGAGCAGTAAAAGAGAAGTCTGGAGAGGTGGAAGGGATGTTTTTCTCTCTCTCTTTTTTTTTTTTTACATCTATTTGCCAACCAGAGTCATTTATCCCCTATTAGATAAAGTATAATAGACTATACCGAAAGGGTCACTGGCCTTCCATTTAATGATATTGCCGGCACCAATCTACATTTTCCCCGACAGTGTCCCTCAACACAGAATAAATGGCTGATCTCTTCACAATAACAGCTGATTTCTATTTATTAAGCTAAAAAGGTCACCATTTTCTACGGCTGGGCTGCCCTGCACTATTGATAATTTTATGCATAAACAAATGGCAAATTTGTGCCACATAAATATGCATTAGCAATTACTATTTCCTCGGGCAACGCTCGCCGCATGCAAATGTGTCCCTCACAGGGCCTGGTGGCTTTTGTTTTAGCTCTTGAGCAGCTAAACAAAAGAGCACAATAAACAGTTTAAAAATTGCCAATCAATAGGAAATGCAAATGCAAAGGTAAATGGCAAGAAACTTGCCCAAACAAATAAAACTAAAGCAAAAAAGCAAAATAAAAATCATGCACAGAAAGAAATAAATGGAACGGAAAAAGAATATCCCTTCTCTCCCCACAGTTCTGTCTTCAACTCTGGGTTTTATTTCTTTCCGGCAGAGAGATGGCCAAGGCGCTTTTTACACGGCAACATGGAACTAGTACTAACGTGGACCCCAGATGGGAGCATCCAGACCTGGTACACACAGGCTGGACCCACATCCAAAGGAAGGAGGCAAAAGAAGGATATCTGAAGAAATTCATAGTGGACCCCTTGGTTTAGAGTTCTGTGATTGCACATTTGCATCAAAGATTTTTAGAAGAAAAGCTACACGTGAAGGAATCACTGAAAAAAAGCTTAAACGTCTTCTGTAAACATTGATTTAGGATTTTATTACTGGAAGTGCCCAGAAAATACCAACTTATCTGTGCCTATGTACAGATGTCTGTAGTAACAGCCTAATGAATGTTGTCACTTGAGAAAGTTGAACTACATATAATTTCCTTTACCCCAAGGACAGAAAGCTTGATTTTTCCTTGTCTTATCGTTGTATATAAAATGCAGGATAATGGAAAAATCAGGCCCAGATACTAAATTGGTGTGAGCATGGAAATCCAAACTGACAATTTTAGGAGAACTGGTGATTGCTTTGAAATTTCCCCTTCAACAGAGGAGCCTCAGTGTTGTAGAGAACAGAGCGTGACACGTACCATGATTACTATTGTTTGTAGACAGGCTATTACATGTGGACAAAGAATCTAGTTCAGTAACGCAGTAACAACACATTGTGCACAAACATGCACTAAGGCCAGCCGTATGACCCACCCAAGCAATCAGCTTTCTTTTAACATAAAACTTTCTGAGGCAGTAACTCTGTTTCCACTTCCCAATCCTGGTCATGAAAAGGCATGAAATATAGCCAGCAGAGTAAGTTGCACCTCATTCTACAAATGTTTATGAAAAAGCCAGATTTAAAACATGGGAGCTTATCTTTTGGTTTAAAAAAAGAAAAATATTATTTCAACAGAAACTGAAAGGATTAATCACGCGCTTCAAGTGTTTCCCAGATAGAGGACATAACACAGCAGGTAACCTACATACACATATTTCTATGATGTTAGTGTCCAAGGTTTTTATTTTTAACAAATGGGAATGTTCCTGTCAATGTAAACATTCAGCAGCAATCCTACATTTTTCCCACCCAATCAGCTGTCACAGAATGAAAATTTCACAGGATTAATTTCCATTAATTATACTAAAAATCAACAAACTGATAAATATAATTTTTGCCAATTAATTAAGTTACTTTCTTGCCTCTCAATTTCCCTGCTTTTGGGTTTCAATGGTTTTAGAACACCACTTTACACTAGGGGTTTTGATTCTGACGGAAACTGGTACAAGCGGCAGTGGTAATAGGTCTTAATCATTCTCATCCAAAGAGCACATTTACACATGGTCCACTATGGGACAAGCTACATCAAGCACAGGACAAGACACACCCTCACAAAGTCCTCATTTTGGGGTTTTAGCCAAGAGCCAACACACAACACACCAAACAACTCCATACCCGTAAGAAAGAACCCTCAGCTAATACCACACTGCCTTCTGCAACTGGCCTTGGAGCTGCTGGGAAGCTGCTACTCAGACATGCCCATGCAGTCAAGGGGTATCCACCTGACAGCATACACAGTGCAAATCCCAAAGAGTTCAGAAATGACATATCACAGAAATTTGCATACCATTTCGTTAAGTTAAATGTGATTGAAAAGACCCGTGATTATACACAAAGTTCTCCTAAGGTCAACAACAGAGTGAAAAAAGGCATGAGTAGGTATGCTAAAGGAAGATCAAATAAATTGTTTAAATGCCACTGCAAAGGTAGTTCTCACGAATGTCTCTGTGGCCAGCCTACTGCTATTAACATAGTTAGAAAGTCTGTAATGGGAAGCAAATTATTACTACATAAAATATTCCTGCAAAGAGACACTACTGCAGAATTGAAATGATGTAGCTCAATCTGTTAATGCCCATCCCACATGTGTGAATGTGATGAACAGTGGAGAATGAAATGACTGTTAAGTCTCTGTTAACAAGTGTATTTTAAACAGTATACATGGATCTTTCTGTATTGCTACCATGTCTTAACAAAATTTGATAAGAGTTCTTCATGTTAATCCCCAATACTAGCACTATCAAAACAAAACCTCCAAAGAAGATACCAAGAGATGGTCATTTTCTACGACAGTGGGTGGAATTGTTTTTGTGAGAAGTATGCAGCTCAAGAGGATGAGATAGGAAGAGAGAAGAAATTATTTTTTCACATTCAAGCCTTCTTTCTCTCACCCAGTGAACTCAGCTTCTATTCCTCTTTTCTAACCACCATTTTCAGTGGAGGTTATTGTTGCTAATGGTTCAAAGAATTATTTTTTCTTTCTTTTTTTAAAGAGAAACAAGCACTCCCACAACTGCAATCTTCATAGAAGCACGCTTTTAATATCAGAGATTTCATTTTTCTTTCTGCTTTGTTTCCAGCTTTTCCTGGAAAGCTTTAAAGCTAAAACTCTCTGATAAAAGTATCCTATTTCTTACATGATTCCAAATGCAAGAGCGAGTTTCTTTAAGAACTTTAATACCGAACAGAGCTGTCATTGATAGTGTCTAAATACTTCATGTATATATTTTCTATGTGCTACACACTTAAAAAAAAGATAGCTAGATGACAATACAAATGCTGGCACATCCGTATGATAGGTTTCTAGAATGATTTAGTCATATGCCAATTTTTTAATTGATGCTATAGATAACATAAGTTATTAGATCATTACACATGGGCACACACACTAACCTATGAGAACACTCAAAACAAACTCATTTCAGGCATTACAGATTAATCCCACCTTTCCTCCCCCCAGACTAAGTATTAACACTTCAAGCTGTGTTCTTCTAATACAGCTACACCCCTCCTCTTTGATTCTCCATTCTTCTCCCTTCACTTGATTGCTTTCAGTTGTTTTGAATTGGGAAACATCAAAAACTGTCAGCAAGAATTCAGCATGAATTAGTATCAGAAAATTAGTGTTTTTCTTAATTAAAGAAAATATGATGTTTTTGTTCTCTCCATCGCCTCCTTCCTCTCCCCTCCCTACCCCAACAAAAACCAAAACGTGCCTTTGCAATCAATCTAGCATCTGAAAAGCAAGCTGGATTTCTTCTGTCTCCTGCATTTTCGCTACCAGTAATAACTCCATGATTAAGACTCAGCTGACAATTCTCATGCCACAGAAGCTGAAAAAAAAAAAAAAAAAAAATCCAGCTCACTCCTCCAGTAGCTGAATTGGTCCTGAAGTATAGGGGAAGATGGGGGAGACTTCCATCAGTCAGATAAACATAACTGATCTGAAGACACGCACAGTAATGCAATGGTCTCTGCTCAAAGCTACAAAAGCATCCATCCCGGGCAACTACAGACTCTCAGCAGATAACAGATTTAAGTGTTCCACTCAAAATAGTAAGAAAAAATTCTGAAGGTTTCCATATGAACCCGGCAGAATTGACCAAATGTATCCATCTGTTCGCTTTCATATAAGCAATATGCATGCTGCCAGTATTGGACCTCTTCTAGGGCAGGGCCCTGGGACTTCAATTACATCTGCCACTTCCCCGGTTTACAGCAGCCTCATCAGCAAAGCATGAATTTTTTTTTAAAGCCTCAAAATCACATCCCGAGGAAACACACAAGAAAATGACTATTTCTACATTTCCTCCCCTTTCTACCTGATGACTTTGCCTCAGTACCTAACATTAATATCAAATGTGATGTTCTGAGTGGAGAAACATGGAAGCACTTCAAGAAAGCCTTTTAGTGTCTCATTTCCATCTCCTTAGCTCAGAAGGGACTATTTCATAAGCAAATTTGAACACCTTCAAGCAACTCATGATGAGAGTATCCAGAATCAAATTAGTTACCTCATCTCTACTAAAACCGGCAAAGCAGCAAATCCTCTTCCCTTCTCACAGTATGTAATCACCAACACAACAGGCTCGCTAGAACCTCCAAATATGGCTGCACCTTACCTACTCCAAACTTGTATTATTATAATTTAATACAGATTATTTTTGAAATTGATACTGCTGATAATGTTGCTTATTCTGGCTATGACAATTTTTTCAGATACTATCACAAAAATCTGCTTTCTTGAATGCAAAGCAGAATTTCTTACTTTAGCAACTAAGGTAGATGCAACCAGTCAGCAAAAGCAACCCTATAGTAAATGGCAAAGTTAAATTTTGAGCCATTCACTAAATCTCTGCTCTAGTCCTCTTCAGAGCACAGAATTCTTGCCAATCTACACCGTAAAGCCTGTGTTATGTAGTATGCATTTCTCCCCAGATATCTGCTTTGAGTCTCAGCAGACATTGCACTGTTACCGGTCAAACCTTTACCACCACTTCATCAGAAATGCCACACTCTTAATTGTGGTTGGCCTAATATAATATATATTATCTATAAGAAGATGAACACAGCAGCCAATACCACCAAAACAGTGAATATAAAAACTGAAAACCCGAACTGCTGTGGCTAAATGCATCACCATTCATGACCTGAGCCACATATTTTCTCAGGTCAGCTCCTAGCTGTCAAGTAACATAGCTTCAACCATTCTTGGATGACCTTGAAATGGGCCTAGGGAAATGTGTCTCTTGTGGCTTGCCCTTTGCTACCACCTACCTGAAACTTGTCCAAGTCTGGGGAAGAGGGAGCACTCAATCCGCACGTATGAGGAAAAAGACCTGCTGAAAATCAGCATAACAGACTGAATGGCCTGGTACATTAGGCATGCTCCATCCCACACAGCTCCTGCAAGCCAACCCTGTTGTGTTGCCAACCTGCTTCACAAGCCTCTCCTCGAGCAACTCTTCAGAGTCATCAGAAAGCTCCCAGGTGTTACACTGGAAAGCACTAGAAAAACAGTGAAACCTCACATCCCTCCATTTGCTTCCAAATTGCAAAGACAGATGAGGCCAACTGACTAAATATAAAGACCTAAAATACAGAAAAGCAGCACTGAGAAAAAAAAAAGGGAGCAAGAGGGGCTGTCAGGAGCAGAGGAACAAGAACGGCAGACAAAGAAAGAAAAAAGAAAGACAAAAATAAGTTGGAATGCCTGGCAGAATGCATCAGAACTGCCAGAGGACACAACCTCCACAACCTGGAGTAACTGCTGGACTTCTGACCAACTCAACCCATCTGCTGCTCTTCACAGCTATGAGCAGAAACACCTCTTAGTGGCCAGTGCATGCAGCAGTAACAGCCTGCTACCAGCAATTACTCTACAAGCTCAGGTGGCAGTGGTCTCTGCTTATCTGTAAGTAACAGCCCTCTGACAACCTAAGTGAGGGGGAAAGAGTAGTGGAGCTCTACAGGATAATATTCTTATTTTTCAGCTTTACATTATAAAAATTCTTGGGTTAAAAAAGGCTGAATAAAAGTGAGCATTCAACAAAATACTATACTTAATTACAAAATACTATACTTAAGATTGTACAATCATTCCTAATTTAGCCATTAAAAGCACGAGCTAAGATTCAGTCTTTGTGCATATGCATTGCGATATTCTCTAATTACATGATCACATTCCAATTTTTTCTAGAAGGATATCACCCAAGAAGAGCCAGCTCTGCGAATGAACACGAGTTGCATACTTAAAGACAAAGTTGCTTGCTAGACCATTAACTCATTCACTTTAGGTACTGGAATATGAGAACTGAAGGTGGCAGAGATTTGCAAGCTAAAAGGAGGACAGTTTTTCAGGAATCCAAAAAATCTTTGCAGGAAGCCCTTCCTCTTACATGCCCCACTTTCTGACCTGATACAACTGAACACATACTTGTGGATGTCATATTTTGCAGTCAACTGATGGTATATTTTAAAGATACAATTATAATAAAGTGAAAACACACTTTGAAAAGTCAGATCTGACCCAGATGCATTTAGAAGCCTATAACAGCAGGTAAGCTCCCCTACACATTGGAGGCAGAAGGATACCTCTGAAGACTTGCAGGGAGAAGCCTACTCTAACAAAACTCTGCATTTCCCTCTCTCCACTGACTGAACAGAAGCCTTCAGAGAGAATCCTTTCTGCTTAAGCTAGGTAATGTCTCTTCAGTTATCATCACAAGAAACTATCAGAGAAGTCTCAGTGTCTGCATCAACCTGGAATCAACCACTCCACTGGAAGACCAGGCCCTCTCCTAGTGTACCACCAGGCCAGCTTGGTACCTGGCTTTCCACGTGGCTCTTGCCTCCTGGATTCACAGCAGCTTCACTTTGGAAGAAAGGTAGAAACTGCTTTTCCTCAGGGCTCCCCTAAGCTAGGTGGCAAGGGCACTTCTCTGGGGTTCAGGCACATTCAGGTGGTCCAGGAAGACCCCAGACAAATAAACATACAGAATGAGGCAGGACTGCCTCAGGCAGGACATACAGAATGTGTATCATAATGCATAGCATTTGGGTTCACTGTAGCTACGTAAGTAGGATTTGAGTGTATTGAGATGTTTTCTTCCCCTTTAAAAAGTTTTCCCCCCCATCTGTAAAATGGATGAATACCAGCAAGATGGATATCCTAAGAATCAATTAACATCTTTACAATATACAGATAACAGTGATGGACACCACAGAGAAGTCCATAGCAAGTTTTTAATATTCACATGTATTTATTATACCAATAATATTATGGAATTGCTGTTTTTAAGATGATATTTGAATGCATGCAGAATATGCCTGCCACAAGCCACATGAACGATAAGGATTAAAAAAAATAATAATACTGAGTATCTTCTCATTCTGTTAACACCATCATTTCAGTGGTCTGATATGTGATCATGTAATTAAAGACTGTATCATAATGCATATGCACAAACGGGCTGAATTAAGGTTGTGCAGGCAAATCTAATTCTGGCATTTCCCATGCTTTGAGTGCCTGACTTCACAATCTTAGTGTTCATTTAACAAACAGTTTCTGTATGTAATACCGTACATTATATACACGTGTCGGCGACATCTTCCATATTGCTACATATTCTAATTCTGTAAGGTATGTTAACACACATATGAACACAGACATACTGCAAAAGCAGAACAGTACACAGTCATATTCTGGCCAACGCCCTTCTCCCCTCTTCTCCCCTTCTCACCATTGTATTTACCATTATCAGAAATAAGCTTCTCATGGTTGCCAGCAGTTAAAATGTTCTTTTACCTTTTACTTTTAAGCAAATGGAATATGTGTCAACACTTCCAGCTTCTTACCCACTGCTAAAACCCATTTTAAATAGCATCTACTGTGGCATTTGTGGATCAGAGCATACGTGCACAAATGTGTGGAGCTCTCACCCTGGACCTTGAATAGAGGTTCTCCTGTTAAGAAAAGCCTGTAGAAATGACCACTCCTTGGATTTTTAAGAAGGCATGACCAGAGCAGATGTTGCTTTTGGCCCTGTGTTACACACAGCTCTTCAGCCTGCTGTGGGTGCCCAAGCAGACCTTGGCTTCTACAGCTGGAGAAAGGACTGTTCTCCATTGGTGTCAGAGAGGTAGATGAAAGGCTTGATCATCTTCCCTCCTAACTCACTGGCATAACTCTCATTGATTTAACCATGCGCTTCTTTCTCCCCCTTTCCTGATTTCAGGATTTTTTCCTGCTTACTGACCAGAACTGTCATCCCAGCCCTTAACAGACTGGCAGAAAGAGCTCCATTAAAACTATTCACTATATTTCTTGTTCCAACACTGACTGTTTCTCCTGCAAAGCTCTGGTCAGACACTAGTGCTGAAGTGCTGGGGCTCAAGCTGTGGGCCCTGAGTTGGATGGTGTTGACCTGTGAATGAGTCACAACCCAGCAAAATGTTTTGTTTTCTCTACTGGCCTCAGGTTCCAGAGGCAGAACCTGGCCCACCTGTGTCTGTGGCTACACCCTCAGCCAGTTGGTCATGGTTGGGGTGGTGGGAGAGGTCAGGATTATATTAACCAGGAGCCAATTTGTTAAAAGAGCTTCCTGTTGGGTGTGACTTCTGTTGGGGCTGGTTCCATCTTGCTGAGCTCTCTGGGTGGTGTCCTTCCATGTGAAGGGCCACTGAGGGAGCCATCTCTGTCCCTTGTGCCCAGCAGATGATGCTGGCACCACAGTGGGCAGTGGAGGAGCTGGGCCAACAGGAACCTACCGCAGGACTGTCTGAGGGAAGACTTCTGAGAGGCTGTTGCTGAGTTCAGTGTTGGCCTGTGTGATCAGGCAACTGATGGCAGCATAAAACAATGATGCCTGAACCAGCACAAGTGACTACTTAGTGGATGTTCCAGCCTGCCATTGTATACCCTCCCAGTTCTCACAGTATCAATTCTAACTGGGATCCTTGTGACACACAGCTAGTTTTGCCAGCAAAGCCCAGAGGAAGAAGCTTCATTCCCAGCCAGAATAAGACCTGTCAACACAGTCCATACCCACCATTTACTCCTCAGTCACTGCCCACTGCTTTATAACACTGTCATTCACTAATACCTTAAATGCATCTTTCAAAACAGAACAAAAGCCTCACACAACCAACCTTAACTACTAACTATGGACTATGTTGTAAAATACATGTACAGGTCTACAGCTCTCAACCAGAAGTTCTCAGACATGCTTTTGCTACAGCCACATGTGACAAAATGCCTCATTTGGTTAGGTTTCAGCATGTGTGCTGTGGTGTACAATAAATACTGCACCGTTAGACCTCATAGGCAGGTAAGCATGCCCTCACTGAGGGAAAAATCACCCTGGTTGTGATCATCACAGTGAACTCCAGGACTGAAATAATGGGAATTTCCTCTTGCACAGTTTCATAAAAACAATGCTGAGCACTCACAGACACTGAAACCACCTTGAATCTGAGCTTCCCAAGAGGCAGTTTGCAGTCTCACACAGTTAACAGTCTAGATCCTTTCCTCCTCCTCCTCACACCAGTTTTCTCTCTCAATTTCATAGAATGCAACCTACAGTTGTCCTAGAATTTCAGAAAGTGATAATTTTCCGTAGAGGTAGTTTATCTGACATTGGGCCTATAGCACAGGAGGGCACTTGTAGCTTCTAATCATCCTCTCCATCTGTTCACCATAAGCAATGTTGATCTTCGAATTACACAACCTACACAATCCTGAAAGAGTCTTTTACTTTCCGGCAGGACAATCTGCTCCTTTCCTTTCCCCGTTTATTGCAATCTGCAGGATCCTTGCACTGCCGCACATACGGAGAATGAGAACATATCAATCCACCCTAAATGACCTCGAAAGGCTGAATCAGTTAACCAAAACAGGCAGAAACTGCAGCTTTCCAGTAGACTTCCCCCCCTCCCTTGAAGTTATTTGTAAATCCCTCTCTTCGCAGTGCAGCCCCTGCAGTAAGACTTCGATTATAAATGTGTGTGGTACCAAACAATGCCAAAATTATTACGTGTCAGTGCCACTTTGGGGTCCAAACTACAGTTGCCTGCAGCCTGCCCTGAGCCATTCTGGCCAATGCAGCCCAGTCCTGCTTCAGTCAAGTGGCCCTGGAGCTGACCTGGCTCCGTGTCATGCCACTCACACCTCTTCCCATGCTCTGTAAGGTGTCTGTGACAGTACGGATGGGCAGGAGGGGAGACATACCAGCCAGCTGTGCTGCACTCCTTTCTCTGCCCAAAAGACAACCATTTCGAAGTAGAAATGTGATGGGTCAGGTTTCCAAGGAGCGAAAATGGGCAACCATCATGAGGAAGGAAGGAACTCAAGATGCTCTGATGCCTGAGCATGGGTGCTCCCGTAAGCTCAGGTCAAATGGGAAGTGATTAATGCACAGGGAAGAGGAAGAGAAGAAACAGCTACCCTGCCCTTCAAAACCTCAAATGTGCCTTTTGTCTGAAAGATTTGGTAGTAATAGAGCATCTTGGGATATTTTCCTACAGCAGAAATAGTGTGTGCTGTTCCATCACCATACAGCTGCTGCCTGTCACAATGCTCCTCCTAGCAGCAATTGAAAGCTGACCCATAAAGGACAGCTGAAACACTGGTGCCTTGTTAGAAACACTGTCACCACAGCATCTTGTTTCCATACTAGCATGACACACTTTGTGGTGGCTTCAGTGCAGTGCTCCCCAACTAGGGAGCTGAAGATGAGATAACGGTGAAACCTGAGGTCACCCACAGCAACCATGCTTCACCACCAGCAGTGACCCTCCTGGCTCACAGAGACCATGGTGCAAGATGCTGCTGACAGCATGCCTCTTGCTTGATATCATCAGCCATGAGCCAGCAAAGGCGGGAGTCCACGCTGATAAACAACACAAAAAAACTGCCAGATATGTTTAAAAAAAAAAAAATACACCACCACAAAAAACCTACAAAAAGACCCAAAAAGCCACACAAACACCAAAACAGGTCCATCTGCCCTGTAGCCAAAAGATGCTCCACAACACAGAGCTCAGCAACACAGGGTGAAATTAGCCCAAGTAGGCACAGCCAAGCTATTAGTGATACTTAGGGCAGATAGTACATGGCTAAGTGGCTGCTGTCACTCTGGCAGCTTTATTACACACCAATGGTTGGTAATGCTGAACACATCACAAGGCTGTTGTTGATGTTGTTAGCGCACAAGCATTGCATCTGCACTTCTCTTAAAGCTCCATCTCCTAGACATCTGTGAATACATGAGAATTCAGCTTGCATTACATTTTTATTAGGTCTTTATCCCTCCTGTTTCTGGGGAAAGCTGGTATAAGTACTACTTCTGACTTAAGGCCTGAAGTAAAACAAGAACATCAGGACGTATTTTGTTTTCAGCCTAACATTTATAAATCAATCAGAATTTTTTTAGGCTAGGAATTTTATTTTATTTTATTTTTAAATTCTGACCTAATATTACTAGCAAATGTCTCCAGGTATTTGAGATTTCAGGCATAAACAACCAAGGATATGAGGCATGAGCGAAAAGAGATGACTAGCAATGTCTTACCCCGACATATGCCCCCAATCTGGCAAGCAGACCTGAAAATGTGGCAGTATGACTTTTCCACGGCTCTCGATATCATTTGTTAACCATACCACAGCATACTATTTGTAGCTTCTTCTGCCTCACAAAACAGAACCTTTATACACAGATCCCTGCAAGAAATAAAACTTGCAAGACGTACTTTGGTCTTGGGCAAATCTCCTGCAGGCGTCAGAATCAGCGTGTCCTTCTGACACCGGGCAGAGGCAGGGAGCAAGCTGAAAGCTATGCCACAGCCCCAGTCTTGGAAGTCTCTAATTCAATAAACATTGTGATGAGTAAGTACCTGATGTTTTACTTTCAAAATGTTTATTTGTCTGTATTGTTATGTATTAGCTCTGCCAGCTCATGGCCTGTGGATCCTCCTAGACTACAACTGAATTTAGTTAGCATCAGGTTTGTAAACAACAAGCAACATTAAGCATACATTTAATTATCCTTTGTTTCATGTACATTGATGTTCACACACTTTATTTATATGATCAAATGTTACTAAACCACCCCAGTAGCTGTACAAAGCAATTGTGAATCAAGCAATTCAAGTATCAAGATTTTCACATTGTCAAAATAACTTTTTTTTTTTAAATATCAGGAGGGCTAAAATTCAAAATGGCCAGGATGGATTCTGTTTTCTGGGTTGTTAATTTTCAGAAGTAGCAAGCAAGAGCAGTTCCTATCATCTTGAAGGGCAGCTATATGGGCACACCACATTTGCAATTGTATCCTAAGCAGCAGTTTGTAACTGCTTGGCAGGCTGCACTGCAGCAACAGGAAAATAACTGAGGGTATTGATGAGCCTTAGCTAAGAATGAACAGGTTCCTGCACAGCACCCTTTTCGGTTCTTGTCCTAGAAAGAGCTGACTGTAATTTTAAGAAGAAACAAGGCATTAACAACTGTGCACTGGCATGGGAATTGTCTCCGAAGGACTAGTTGATATTTATGATTTTAAGTTTCAAGAGGCAACATAGCTTTCATAGTGCCTAGAAAAGTAACTTAGGAAAAGACATCACTGTATGGGTCACAAGTCTTAACAATCCTTTACCTCTGTTCCAAACAATCCTGCACTGAACACACCAATATTTATGTATCCTATGCCAAGCAGGGCATAGCAGGGCCAAGCAGGTATTGACCACTGCCTTGACAGGGACCATGACACCTTCCTGCTAGTTCCAAACACATTCCACTCTAAGACCACTACATTCAAAGAAAAAAACAAACAACCCAAGATACAAAACTTTCCACTGACTGACCATATCACAGCACCCCTGAGATTATCCTCTTTCAATAATTATGCATAGAAACTCTTCCGAGCCTCATAAAACCATGACTTACAAATATTCTTATACTGTCAGGTAGAGATCAACTTCCACTGCAAATGGCCGTATCTTCTGCCCAGACTGTCAGCACATTCCCTCTTAAGTGCACAAAGCAGAAGTATTAAAAAGTAATCAGGCAAGAACCTGGGAGACAAATGCTACTTTTTCATTAAGTAAGAGTGTGGGTGTTGGTGGGTGGGGGAAATGCAAGACATAAACAGGAGCTAGATACAAGTTCAGAAATAAGTTTAAGCTTGAATGTTGGTGTAACAGAAACCAATGGAAGACACTCAGAATATCATTAACCATAATGGGATGCCTGCATTTGCCAGGGATGCTGGTGGCAATATGATTAATATCCCAGGTACAAAAGAACAAGGAAGTGGGTTTCAGTGTGGTTTAACTCAAGACCCTGGAGGGAAGGAATTAGTTCAAGCCTGGAACAAATCTCTGGAAATTAATGATAAATCAGATGGAGGGGTCAATGTACTATAAGGGACACATCTAAAGCCATTATTTTATAACAGCTGATGGCAATAGCTGCTTGGGAGGGAAAAAATAAAATGCTGATTTTACAGATATTCAGAGGGTGGGAATTAACACTCTAGGGAAAAAGAGCAGAAAAGACAGCAGGATACAAAGGTCCACCAAGATTTATTGAAAACCAGAGGGGAAATGTAAGCTAAGGGAAATGAACATTCAGAGCACACAAAACTGACACTGCAAAGCACATAATTAGAATACTAGTAGTCTCTATTAAAAAAATAATAAAAAAAAAAGAGCAGGCCACCAACAAAACGAAAAGCACCACTGCAGTCAAGAGTCAAGGTGCACAGTGCAAGAAGCCCCAGGATCCCAATCACAGTTCAGCCATACTGACTAGATATTCTCCCCTGCCTTTTCTGTTTCTGACTACCACTGGCTTGGTAATAGCAAACTTAATACATCTAGATTTATGTTTAAAGAGTACTTAGAAAAGATTGATTTGCCCTGCCTGACAGCAAACATGAATAGCATGGAAAAAAGAAATAAAAGGTTAGAAATCACACAGACTTCACAAGACATAAAAAGGGACAAAAGTGCTGGCCTTTGTGGCTTTTATTTGAAAAATAACTCCACCTCCAAACTTCAGATTACATACCCCTTTGTACCAGAGGCAGGATAATAAAATGCTGCATGGAGTGATATCAACATGAATCTTGTCCAAGAAGAAATTATTGAATGCATAAACAAACTTTTCCATCCTTACATATTACATTCTTTAAATACGTACATCAAGTCTAAGAAAAGTTATGTGGAGCAGGTTAAAACACATTCATATGCCACCGTACACTATTTACTTGTCAAACACCACAGTTACTCGAGGGGGATTGGCTTTCAGAGAAGCCTGATAATATTCAATATCAGGATCTAGTTCGTAATAAACGGTATCTAAATACAACAAGCCACTTCACCACGAAGGATAGAAATCTCCTATTTAGTGCTAATCAAAATACATATGAGGTGCTGCATCTTGACACCTGAAAGAGGGATTCATACATTCCCCGAATACAGGCTCAAGAGTACTGTTGCTGCTGCCAGGATCAGCATCCAAAATTTCTCCATTCCTCCTCGCGTGACGAGGGCTGTGACAACCACCCTGGTGGACTGACATGCACTGACACATGCCAACCACAAATGAGAGGAAGATATCAAGTCTTTGCTACTAGACAGCTGTCCGCAAAATGAAACCTAGTTGCTCTGTTGTCAGGAAGGAAAGGCTCAGCTGCTCGTTTACAGAGTGATCTTCAACTTCATTTTGAAAGTGAGCCGAGTAACGCACAGCATGCCCAGAGCTCTGCAATCCCCTACCTATCATGTGCTGCAACTACCCAGGACTTCATCCTAAGAAGCTGTCAACTCAACATTTTCAAGAGCAACAAATTCATTAAAATTGTATAATTATGGCTGAAACTTTCCAAGTTATCTAGGACATTTAATCATACAGCTTGGATTCAAATTAACAAAGTCTCAAATACTCCAACCAGTCTTAAAAATCCCAGACTATACGTCTATATATATGTCAAATGCCGCAAATTATTCAGATTATTAAAAAGGTCTTATCCTTAAATTACTCTTCTACTTTTAAAATTCAGCTCCCATAGTAACAAAAGTTCAAGTAAAAAGAATTCAGAACTAAATTAAAATGAACATACACATGCTACAATGCAGATTTTTCAAGAGAGATTAAAGGTTAAAAAGTAAATAGAGTTGGGAACCAGTGATTGGTATGTTAAAATAAGCAAATATCCCATTAAAACTCAGCAACATTCATAAATACATAGTGGCAGAAGTAGCACAGTTCACAAAGGGACCTGGCTTAAGGCACCAGTTTCATTGGAGCTGGCCAAAAGTTGTGTTGAACAAACACAAGTCAGACTGTAGGAAAATACAAACTAAAGTTTATGACCATTTCTTCAAAATTTGCATCCAGATTAAAATTTTCAAACAAATCTCCAGTTCCTCATGTCCCCTCTAATTCATAACATAGAAACTTCCCTCAGTACAAAAGCCTATTTTGTCATCTTCCAAGCACCAGGCACTAAAACTTACAATTAGAAAAGCCAATGATGGTTCTCATTATTTGTTTCCTCTTAAACTCAAGTAAAAATCATTATGTAAAACTTCATATTTGGAAAGGATTATTTGGAAAGGATAAAAGAGCTCTGAGGCAAGTAAGTATAAAATAAAGTGGTAGTTACCTGCACCCGCTCAAGGGTGCATGAAACATTAGGATAAACACAAGAGATGGAGTTTAATGGGCAGAGAGAAGCTGAGAATGCCAAAGATAAGAGGGGAAAAAAAAAAAATTATCACACAGGGTTTGCAGTTTCTCTCATCAACATCACTGTAGGGCATAAGATATGTACAGGAACACAAAGAGGATGTTACCCCTCAGATTCTTCCCTCTGCAATTCCACAGCATAACCAAATTTTACCATTCCATTCTCATTACTGTTATTGTCACAATTTACAATGTGCAAACTATACAGCCTGGTATCCCAGTGCTCCTTATGCAGGCTTTTCCCAGCATAGAACTGGTTGCAGTAGTTTGTCCCTTTCCCTCCCCTTCTTCCATAGGGAGCCTTCATCTCAAACTAAATCTTAAATAGAAGCCACCAGTTTTTCATTGCAATCTGATTATCAATTTGCACCTCAGCAAAGGAAGGCTAGACCTCTATTGTTTTGTTAATTGTCAATTTGCATCTTTGGAAGGTGTTGTGTACTTTCTTCTTTCGGCAGGTTAGGACTAATTCTTATGTTAACATATATGTGGGTAGTGTGGGTAAAAAATGCTGATTTTAGAACACAGTTCATTTAAGATGTGCTGCTTTATTTATTTTCTTTTGCTAAGTTGCTTAATTTTCTCGGACAGATCTTGTTAAAAAGCTAGTAGGGACCACCCTGCCTAAGAAATAGCTAAAAGGACAAAGCTCCTTTTCCAATAGGTTTTTAAATAAACTTCTAAAAATTACCTGAAAAAAAAAAAGGAAAAGTCATAAGTGAAAAGGTGCGTACACTTTCCAGTTACAAGGGACAAACAACAAAGGAGCTGGCAAACATTTCCTTTCAAAAGTAGCTGGCAAGTTGTAGACATCATCCTTATGTTGATTTCACTTAAGTGGGATAACGTCTTTTAAAAATACAGGTTTTAAAAGTACATGTGTAAAAATGACACACAGTAAGTCGACCAACAGGCTCCAGAAAGCTCCACAGACCCAGCTAGCTGCTCACCAGACTGATACAGACCTGGCTTCACCATTTAACTGCATAAACAGGCCTGAAAGCTGAAGCAGCTTTGTGTTCGCTTCACTATTACTTCATACAGAAGCAACCATTCACCCATACAGCTCCATCAGATTATTGTCTGACTGAGCCCAGGCCACCAGCCTACGTACATCTGGATGATGCTCACTCCTGCATTCATCCCTCCACACTGGTGCTCTGGGATTCAGTGTGATCCTGCAAGTGCCAGTTTTCAGAATCAGCGAGCACTAACCTTTTCCTGCATTTTATTCTTTTGACTTCTGCAAAGCCTCTTTCCTGTGCTAAGGATATCAAATTGATTGGCTCATCAAGACTATAATTGTTAATGAATTCTCAAATGCTGCATGGTTGAAGATGTGAGCTTTTCAAATTCCAAGTTGCAAATGAAGAGGTGGCCAAAGCCACTCCTAATGAATAACAGAGCAGGCTTCAGCTTACTCACTAAGAATACATGTAAAACTCATACCATTCAAGGGAGAACTGTGTGGAAGAAATTTTTTAAATCCTCCAAGCTACAAAAACTAGGAAAAGCGTGATAAACACTGACACACAAAAGTATTCTGTGAATATTCTGCAGTATTCTGCTTAAGTGAAAAAAGCAAGTAGAAATTCCTGCTAAAATATCAGAAAGCCACCAAGACAAACAGCAGCTGAGACTGCAGCCTAACCCAATACAGAAAAATTAAATCCAATAACTACAGGAAGGCCTAACAAGACAGAAAGCCTTAGTTTCAGATAAGCCCATGTCTTAATATCGCCTAAAGCTGGATGAAGGATGGAGAGTGAGAGGAGGAGTATCAGAAAATTACATATTGTCTTCTAGAGAAGAGGAGACTGAGAGGAGACCTTATTGCCCTCTACAACTACCTAAAAGGAGGTTGTAGCGAGGTTGGTGTTGGTCTCTTGTCTCAGATTAGTAATGATAGGATGAGAGGAAATGGCCTCAAGTTGCGTCAGGGGAGGTTTAGATTAGATATTAGGAAGAAATTCTTCACTGAGAGGGTAGTTAGGCACTGGAATAGACTGCCCAGGGAGGTGGTGGAGTCACCATCCCTGGAGGTGTTTAAAGAACGAATAGATGCGGCGCTTGAGGATATGGTGCAGTGGTTAGAGAGATGCTAGGACAAAGGTTGGACTTGATGACCCTGGAGGTCCTTTCCAACCATAATGATTCTATGGTTCTGTCTTTATATACTTGTCAATGTTTCACTTAAGGTCATGTTATTTTCTTATGCTGGGATTGACAAAAAAACAAAATAAAATAAAATAAACCAACCCATTTTAAAATGAAAAATGAAACAAACTAAAAATTCTGACAACTGGATCTCTGGCTGAGCCACAGATCTGAGAGTGAGATCCAAATTTCAGATTTCATGAAATTTCTATTACTAGTCCTAGAGAGCTGAATCCAAGTTTTGATGGCAAAAGTATCTCAAATAATAGGCTTCCATATACTTTAACCGCAAACAAATGCAAATCCTGGCCAGCTTTGATCACTTACAACCTGCAGAATCTGGACCCAAGTCAGTTGTGCTCTCACAACTTTGAGGTCGATTTCCAAAGAAATCTGGAAAGCAGGTTAAGAGGAACTGGAACCCTGAGCATCTGTTAAAACTATATAAAGGAGCAGGAAAGTATTTTATTATCCACATCGGAAAACATTCTTAGTTTTACAGACTTCTAGCAAGCTGAGACTTGTTACAACGCCCACCAGCTATATGTTTGTGAAGATCAAGGACATTTATACCTATCACACCAGAAGAAATATACATGTTCAGAGAACAGGAAGAAAAAAGTGCCTCTGGCTTTGGAGAAGCCTCCGTAATCAAATAATCCTATTTTACATTTAAAAACATGCCCAAAAGTTAAAGGACTGTTTAAGTTTTAGTACTGCAAAGTTGGTGGTGTGAGCAAAACGCTAAACTTGGTTCTGTTGAAACACTGGGAAAGACATAATAAATTTTTTTTTTAAAAATCAAAGTCTTATTATAATCTTAAGTAAATTATACAAAACAGTTCCTGTAACTGGGGTTGAAATATTGCAAGAACTGACTCTCTCATGAAACTCCTAGAACTTCCTGTTTTCATGCAAAAAGAATGAAAACATCAGCTTCCCATATAATCTTTGGAGACCTGGGCTAAAGCCACAAAGATTATAGATCTGGACCTAGACTCCATCACAGCATCAGGATTTTACTTACATTCTTACTTTTTCAATTCCCAGTTATAGAAAACTTAGTAAGCAGGGGAAATATTGAAAGTCTTCTCTCAAGCCTAAATAAGTAAATATATAATACAGGCTGTTTACTGATAAATCCAGTCACGTGGGCAGATCCAAGCAAATCACCTAGACAAGAAGGCCTGTTGCAGAGTTAGCATCCCATTTTGACACTAAGTATTGGGAAGAAGTAGAGATTTTTATTCAAATTGGCTCACCCTCCTTTCATGATGGACAAACATAGGATACGTACTGAGCAGTCTGAATTTATGCACAAACAACCTGTATTACATAAGGCAGAGGTTTGTTGAGGTTTTGATACCATGGATACAGATTAGGAGACCCAACAGCTATTTTGTCAGATGTCCTTCTTGACAATAAAAATACTTCTTTTCCTGTTTGATGGTTGGACAATCAAGTGTAGCTTTGCTTTGGGTTTGACCTAAATGTCTTAGTCTTATTAAAGCATCAGAACTGATAAGACAGTGTTTCAGCAAGTTGACAAGTCTCACATATGGAATTACCTCATATATTCTCTTTGCATTATGCCCAGGCAAAAAGAGGAAGAACTCAACTGGAACCTAACATTTCAGCTAGTAGCTGCCTACCAAGGACAGTGCAGTAAAAACAGAACACTTCTTGCCACAGTTGTGCATGGAGGGATCTTACAGTCAGTATCTCATGTGCCACTACAATGGCTGAAGATAGACAATGCTCTAGCACATCCACATGAAATTGTACCTATTTACAAAGGTACAGTGGTCATCACTTTACAAGACGTGTCAAAAGTCTTTCAAAGACCGCACAGATCAATCCAGCACTTCCAGTACTCCATTTAAATATCCGGGAACAAGTTTCCTGACTCAAAAGGTCAAGTATGAACAAAAGATATTTTAAAAAACCCAAATCTAATAATGACCTGACAGGTACACTTTTTTCTTCAAACAAACAAAACAATATAACTTTTTCCAAACACCTCTTTCTTTTCCTCTGCTCTTTGCTCCAGACTAATAGTTCAAGTTTATTTACTATCCTCTTTGACTTACCCTACACGCCACTCCAGTGGAAGGACCCTGTTGCATTCTCTGCCCCCAGAGTAAGTGTCAGCAGACCTATTCCCCCACAGTGCATAATATTGCCCAGGAGAATACATAAGCAGGACACAACCTCTGGGAACTGATTTGACCTGAGGCAAATGGGAACACTGGACCAGGCCATTGGAGCAGTCCTGAAAGTCCTCTGAAAGACGAAATTCTGATTTCCTCTCTGAAATCCAAGTAATAAATTTCTAACAATTTCCCTGTCAAAAATTTTACCAGACCAAACCACCATCTGACTTCCATTGTTATCCTTCAGATGCCCAGTAGGGCTTGACAACAATTCTCCAAGCACCAGAACAAAAGATTAAGTGTAGTAAAGCCTGAGAATTTTTTATGAGGAGTGTTTTTCAAAGTGTATCAGCATACTGACAGATCAGAGACAGGAGAAGCACTTGACTCTGACCTCCACAGAGCACAAGCTCTCTGGAGCAGAAACTCCCTCTCTCACGTGCACACTTTGTACTATGACAATACGCCAATCTTCCTGGCAGTGTAGTAACAACAATAAACAGGGAGGAGGGACTGAGCTTTTCTGCTGAAGCATATTTGAGTCTAGTAAGGGTACAAAGGTAGGAGATGGCCCAAGCCATCAAACCCACATCCTTCATGACGCTCAGTGGAATGAGGTATTTTCAAGATCTGACAGAAAGTGTTTAGAACATCAGGATCATGAGAGTACATTTTTTTTCCTATTAATTTTTGTCCTGTGAAAAACTCAGCAAAACATTACCCTGATTATATCTCCAGTAAGAAATATTAACTTCTGCTGGCATTAAAATAGTCTGTCAAAGCCAGTGGAAGTGCCTGCCAGAACATCACTTCCATCACTTCCTTTCAGAAGTGCATCAGTGTCCTGTTATTTGGTTTCCAAGTATTTTATGATATCCATGACCTATAGTTATAAATTCATTTCTAGCCAAGCTCAGGATCAGGAAATTTTCAGTTCATTCTTTTGATACTTTTCTCTCTTGACTTCATCCTACTGTGTCTCAGTTATAACCTAAAAGTAGCAATATTACTGCTCCTCTGATTGATTATCCCATTTCTGCTCGAGAGAGAGATGCAGAAAGCCCTATGCTAACCATCTGTCTGCCCATTCTCTTACAAGCTCCAGTTGTAACCCCCAAATCCTCTGTTATTCTGGGAGGAGCAGACTATTGCCATATGCACTATTTTATATGAGGATGTACTTCTGACTGCTTTCTATGCTGTCCTCTTTTCCCAGTTTTAGTGCGTCGAATCCCTCTGTTACTTCTCTAACAGCATCCACCCATTGCACACACATCACAGCTGAGGCCTCAATGATTTCACCTCCCTTTCCCAAATCAGTGAAGTTCATTCAGAACACTAAAAGCTATACAGGTACTTTTGTATATTTGCTCTCTTCAATGACCATGCCCCTCTTTTTTAGTTCTTGTTTCTCTCAAATGCCTGTCCAACTATTACATCCCTCCCTCATTTAACCAGGCTATATGTAATTGAGGAAAACAGGAGAATGAAAGAACAAAACAAAACAAAAACAAACCAAGAAAATGCAAGAAGGAGAAACCCGTGGAGGTAGACCTCTCCCTGCCGCCATGAGCACCAATTTCACATCTCCACTTTCTCCACCTGGAGACTTGCTGGGGACTTGCAGGGCAGAATGTGTTTCCACTGGAGTTCATCTAAGGAACAATCAGCTTAAGCAGTTGTATTCAAATAGTATTTATGTTTTCAAATCGACTTCCTATTTTCCTACTGGAAACCCTGCCAAACACACTCTTCAACAGACACTAAAATAATTTGGATAGTTGATATGCAATCCAAATTTTTAGTGGAAAACTGCCAGATTCGACATCTGTGAGAAAGTGGGTAATTTTTATTATCCACAGAGAGCATGCACTCAGTCCGATATTTTCTACCTCTACACATCTCTTTCTACTGGAACTGCTTTATGGTTTTACATGATCAATGGGCTGCCAAAAATTATTTAACCCCTTCATTGCTACTAATACAGCAAATGCAGAGTTTTTTGTTGTTTTGTTGTTGAGTTTTTGCTGGGTTTTTTTTGGGGGGGGGGGGGGGGGTAGAGGTAGCATCCTTCTGATTGTCATTTGCCAAATACAAAAATAAGCCTAGTCTCTTGTAAGCAAAGGGTTAATTACTGTCTTGCTCTTGTCCCTTCTCTTGCTGGAGAGAGAGTCTGTCTGAATAGCTGCTGGGGAAACAAGGATGGGAAAATGCTTTTGGTAAAGTAGGCCTTCCTGCTGAGGACCCAAACGCAACCCCAGCCTGGAAAGGTTTGGTTTTTTCTGTATTTGGTTTTGCTTAGGGCACCCTGATTTATTAACAGATATAAATATTTGGTTCTGACTACACACCACCTAGCAGGTCAGATTCTCCAGGCCACTGAGGTGCATGGAGTTATGCTGACTTGCACAAGCATACGAACTGTATGACTTCTGCTCTAACTTCTTAGTTTACACCAAGTGGCATTGCTTCTGATTTAGAATGAATTTTACCATCTCATTTGCAAGCATTTGGAAAAGCAGAATACAAAACATACAGAAGAAAGCAGAGAATATTATATAGACCTTTACCATGGTAGATTTTGTTTGGTTCGGTTTTGGTTGGTTGTTTTTGTAAAAAAACCAAACAAGCAAGCAAACAAACAAAACCCCCCTAAAACCTCATGACTTTGTTTGAAACTTCCTGCTGAGGTTTCTTTAAATAAATGAAAACAAATAGTCCCTGGCTGTCTGGGCTGCACTAAAGAAGCTCATCCTCTGAATGATTTGTAATGCTGAAAAGATTTATCCTGCTTTACTAAAAATATTATCAAAGTTCACTTTGTAAGTGCACATGTATATTTTATTTCTCAAAGATTACCAGTTTTCTTCTTATCCCAACATTGTCCTGCTGGGAACAGGTGGCAGAACTCCTGGCACCAAAGCAATCTCAAAATGTATACTGACAGGTATAATTTGTTGTTGTTGTCTTAATGATCATAAAGGAAGCTCCTCCTGGAAGTTCTTTTTTCTTTTCCTGTCTTTTTTTTTTGGTCCTCCTTTTTTAAAATGCTATATTTGAGGCCAAATCCAAAGATAGTGAGTGGGAACCCCTGTGCTACTGATAGATTTTTACTGGACAAATACCAGCAGCAGGGCCGCAGTACACAGCCTCTGGTACAGAAATTCAATCAGTCATTCCAACAAATCAGATCACCAGAGAGAATTATCAAGAGATCTGTTGATCTTTGAGGTTTTTTTTTTTCAGTCTCAGAAATTAACAGAGTGCTGTAAAATTATGAACACAGTAGAGACTGAGGAGCATCCTATTGCTGCACCTTCAGAAGACATAAGAAACAACGCATATAGTTTATGGTTCCCCATGCATACTTAGAAAAACCCAGCATATTCTTGTTGTTATGTCTAATTTAGACTGCTTACAGCCAGTGTCAAGGGCATGTCATTTGCGTTCCACCAGCACCCCCAGGTCTTTTTCCACCAGGCAGCTTCCAGCCACTCTTCCCCAAGCCTGAAGCGTTGCTGGAGGTTGTTGTGACCAAAGTGCAGGATCCAGCACTTGGCCTTATTAAACCTCATACAATTATCCTCAGCCCATCGATTCAGCCTGTCCGGATCCCTCTGCAAGTCCTTCCTACTCTCAAGCTGATCAACACTCCTGCTCAATTTGGTGTCATCTCAAACTTGCTGAGGGTGCCCTCGATCCTCTCATCCAGATCATTGATAAAGATATTGAACAAGACTGGCCCCAAAACTGAGCCCTGGGGAGCACCACTCATGACCAGCTGCTAACTGGATTTAACTCCATTCACCACAACTCTCTGGGCTTGGCCATCCAGCTAGTTTTTAACCTAGCAAAGACTACACCTGTCTACACTATGAGCCACCAGCGTCTCCAGCAGAATGCCTAGAAGACTGTCAAAAGTCTTTAGTAAAGTCCAGGTGAACAATATCCACAGCCTTTCCCTCATCCACTAAGCAGGTCACCTCATCAGAGAAGGAACATGAACTTCTCCACCTGTAGAACCTTACAGTCCTATATACTTATATTGACTTTGTTTTTGTTATAGTCAAGTATACAAATGCAGTTTAAAAATATCAGAAATAGATCTATTTGTGCACATATATACACACTGTGTGTGTATATGAAGAACTTCAGTTGTATGAGCAACAAGCTGATCCACAATAATTGTTCTGTGCCTACACAGAGCTCCATTACCTTCAGAGTTACTTCATCTGATCTGTATTTTTGTACTTTTAACAATACTTTTAAAATTACTTTACCAGATACCATCATACCCATACTACAGAAATAATGGAAAAGAACAGTAAGCATGATAAATACATCAGCTAATGGGTAGTAGGCTGTAGGGCTCTGCAGAAAGATTATTACAGGCACAATGCCACAGATTTATTTATGGCTTAGAGCAGTGCATGTCATAAGCATACATAGTTTTAGTAGGTGGAGTCATCTGACCCAATCTGGCAGAGCTTTCACATGGGAATGGCAAGGACTCCTCATTACCCAGGAATTAATGCTTTTATTGGCAAAAATTGTCTCCTATGTATATTCCTGAAACAATGTGAAGTAGTTTCCAGTGATTCACATAAACTCTTTTTCCTTCTGCAAAACTGGCTGACTAACCAAGTCACTTCCTTTTCACGTTCTGCTTCAGTTCTTCAGTCCTTCCAGCCGTGCAAGCCTGTGCATCAGGCTTATTTGTCCACCCTAGCAAAGAACCTCAATTCAGGGGCAAAACACAGTTACCATTTAATATTAAGTTCCTATCACAGCTTAGCATAGCAAGGTAACTCAAATCTGCATCATGATCATATATAAAACTTAAATATGCAGATGCAGTTACTTGTCTCCATATTCAGATGGACATTAGTAATGCTGCTAGAGGTCTGAAATGAAGCATGTGCTTTTTCACTGAACCATGGATTTCACATCTTACTGGAAAGGAAGGTTCGCTGGCGGCTCAGTTCTCCCCAGACCAGCAATGGCTGGCCCATTCAGTTCACATATCACTCAATCAACTAGCTCTGCCTGCCAGAGTCACTGAAAATCCCTAAGTCAGGTTTTGAGCAGATACGGTTCTCTTAACCTCTTGCAACTCCTGAGAGCACAGAGCCTGGGACATGATTGTACGTATGCCAAGTAAGGTCCACAGGTTTGATTAAATTTGCATTAAAAGAAAGCATTATTGTATTCTACTGACATAGTGTTTCTGAAGTGTGTGGACTGGGTTTAGGCTTTATCCTTTCAGTTGCCCATATGACAACAGAGACAAGTAATACCTCCTTCTGAGGGTGCTAAACCACAAGCACTTCTAATACCATGAAGAGTTCAGCCTGAGTCCCATAAAGCCATTAAAAATTTATTCTAAGCACATGGTTGCTTCAAAAGCAGTCTCATCACCCTCTTACCACAGCAAAAGTCATCCTTCCCATCTCTTGCTTTCCCCATTACATACCTGCCTTTGCAATTTTGCCTTGGCTTCCATTCTCGATCACAGCAGGTATCTGCTGCTGTCTTGACTTCCAAGGCTCCTCCCAGCCTAATGCAATTTTACTTTACTCTCTTCAATTCTGCACAGCCAAGCTGAATTGTCACTCATGGCAGCTGGCAACACCACCCTCCAACACCTATTAACCATATTTTCAAAAATTTATGCCAGATATTTCCCATAGCTCCCCTCATAACCAAAAACATCCTATGAGACTTCACAAAGCTACTATATTCTCTTTCAAAACTCCTCTTCAAACCCTCCTCCATTGATATGACTACAGAAAAATTGACAACTTTGACCATGAATGCAACAAAGACACTAAATCATGCTGAATACCATTATATCACTCCTTTTACTCATCTGTTTGACAATTTTTTAAAAAAATCTATTTTTAAAGTTAAAATTTAAAAATTAAAATGTAAAATTTTAAAAAAGAAAATTTTAAAGAAGCAATAGATAGGCAAACCCAAGAATGACAGGATTCAAATAGCTTTCACTGGAATAATTAATAAGAACTGTATATTTTGACAGAATGCACACAACCTATGGTGACAATGCTATGCCAAAGGAAAACCCATTTTTAATATGCTGGTTCAAATTCATACCTTGCAATGCTGCATGACATGATAGTAGCTTCACATGAAAGGTTGTGGCCCCATAACTCTACTGAAACAAAGCAATGCCAAAAGCTTTCCTCTGAATTAAAACTACATATCCTAAGATTTAATCCCAACAGCCACTCCCTGTCTCCATATGGGCTGTGCTCTCTGCCTTGATACACAAAGGGAGAACTTTCTATTGCTTGAGTCAAACCACAAATGAGCCACATGTTCCTCACAGAGCCCAGAAAGCTCCAGCTTCATCATTTATCCAGTTTGGGGCATATGCTATCTGGGCTCTGCATCTCTGAACTGCAGTTCGGAAGGTGCTTCATCTGGGTGTGTGCAAGCCAACTCCACCTCCCATGGCAGAACCGTAAGTCCTTTTGCCGCCAGCCCCCGTGATTAACAAGGCAGTGAAAACAAAGTGTCATCTTTGACTAAAGTATAGGAATAGTTTGCGTTATCCTCCTCTCTGCAGTTAGTGAACCAAACAGACTTTGGTGTATTACATTTTTTTTTTACACTTGCTCTGTTTCCATGCAATGAAAATAATACATAATATTGGCTTTGCCTTAAAAATACTTCTCTTATGAAAAGCATTCCATTTGCACTGACTTTAGTGGAAGGTGCGTGGGTGTGTCCCGAGACATTTATATCTCCCTGTATACTTAACAGAGTAACAATTCAAACCCTGGTTGTTTAAAAGCCCAGAAACAGACAGTTTTCAAAACAACACACAGAAAATGCCTGAATCCCAAGATCTCAGAGCTCAATCGTGTTCAGTTTGGATCCCACTTCAGCAAAACACCAAACTTAAATATGATATGAAGTCCTGCATGACTTGCTGCCTGAGAACCTAGGTACTACCACTGCAAAATTCATACTGTAAAATAAAGTTACCGTATGTGGCACACTGGGACATTCATTATCGCTACACATTTCCTTGGAGAGCTAGAGGGGAGAGGCGGTTCAAGACAATGGAGGGAGCTTGGACATTTGTGTCCTGGGGACCATTATGCCTCAGTACCCTGACAATCTTTACCATTTTTCCTTTCTTCCAGACTTCATAGCACCTTTGTTTCCTTCCATTTATCCTCCTCCTCCCCCCCCTCCCTTCCCCTCACTCTCTCTTGGTGGCCATTAACTACAGTGACATTTTGACAAGCTGAAATAAGGAAATAAAACACTTAAACATTGTTTCCTGATGTATGCATTCATCTCCTCTGCCAAACACAGATATTGAGGAGATACTTCACTCCTCCTGACAGCTCACTAAATTATAGCCCAGCTCTCATAGCAACACAACTCTCAGGTCTTGTATATTCACTTGATCTGTCTTCCTATCAGAAGGCCAGGCAAGGGCCATTTCCATGTCTTTAGCAAGAGCTTTTTGTATTTATATTTTTAATACCACATTTCATATGCCTAAGGTTGAATTTCCGTTAAAAACAGAATTGCATGCTGCTTCTACTGAACACGCTAACATTATCATGACAGCTCCACTTCTTGCGTGGATTACGATGAAACTACTTCAGGAATAAAACGAACTAGATTGCATTAAACTTTGTGTCATTCTCATAACCCATTACAGCAGCTGAGTAAACACAAACCCAGCTTTGCTTTAACCAGGTTTATTAGACTATTTTTATTTAAGCATTTCCTCCTGGTTGACAGAAAACATGCTGCTGGAGACTAGAGGCATCCCACCCTTTATATAAAAAACCACTGCTTACAGCGTTGGCTTACAGGAGCCAACGTCCTTCAGCTCCGTGGGGGAAAGCTGCAGTGATACTGTCACTGCTCATTACCTCCAGTGGGTGTTGCTGTGAACAAGCCTATGGGAAAAATACAGGGAAAAGAAAAAAAAGGTATTACAGAAGATCATAAACATGTCCCATGTCCGGAAAGTTTGCCTGATCCATACAGCCAGAAAGAAATGAAAGCTTAGTAAGAAACTAAATAATTGTACTACTTTACCATTTATGACTCTCTTCCACACCAATTAAACACAAGTGTTTCGTACTTTATCTGCTGTGCTGGTGTAAGGCTGTAATGGAGCCAAGTCTTCTTTTTGTAACTTCAGTAGCTCCCAAGATCTATGCAGGATATCACAGTGTGGTGGCCACAGCCTCTCAGGGAAGCCCAACGGCCAATACCCATCGCAAGGCAGACTGACCTTACATCTTCACCATCCCAAAATGGCTAAGGAGTTGTGACAAACAGGACATTGAGACTGCAGATAGATGACATTCCCTTTTGAAAAGTTATGAGTGTAACAAATACATCAACAGCCCTGAATATACTGTTGCTTCCCCCTACCTCAGCTGTTGGGAAAGGTTAGCTCAGGTATCAGCTAGCAGGTGGAAACGTAGCTGAAGCGGGTTGGCCCATTTTGGACCTTTGAAACTTTCTCATTATTTCAGATATCCCTAATCATGAGCTAAAGAAACAGTCTTTGAAGTAACTGTGTAATTCTACTGACACATAGATTTAACTGAAGGTAGGGTGAAAAAACACCACCAAAACCTACAACAAAAAAAGGCCAACAACAAAAACGTCCACAAGGAATTTTGTATAACCGATACTGTCAAGTTTTCATTCTCTTTAAACATTTTTTTTCAGTTCATAAGAATTGCTATTAAACAGAAGAAAACATTCAAATTCAACCACTCTAAAGAGCTAGCAGAGCCCAAGTGGAAAAGTAATCCGTGTGCTTGTCTAGAGACAGTAAGGGCTTTGCTACTGCCTTCCAATATTGAATGTCCAAGAGCAGTATATCAACTAGTTACACCCATTCCTTTCATTATCCTCCCAAGACATATTAATAAAAGCAGCAGACTCTTATGTGCTGTTATTTAACTGAGTGGTTTTGAATTTCATGAATGAAAATGAAAGAAAACATCAATAAAGCAAGAGGAAACACAAGTTCCTTACTACTTCCTCCATCTAAGCACATAAAAGAGACAGTCAACCAAAAACTACTTTTAACTCTTTACTGAAAATATGCACAGAAATCCCTAAAAATATTTAGAATTGACTTTGTTTTTATCACTGGAAATCATAAAGAGCTCCAAGTGCACTGTCAGAGGGCACCAATCTTTTTCCTCTATCGTTATTTCATACTGCTGGAGAAAAGAGATCTCATCCACTTGAGATCAGTGCAAATCCCACTATATTTTTCAAGAGTATCAGCTAACGACTATTGCATATTGGTGAATTTTCAGTACTACTTCTCCTTGAAATTTTCTGATGTTTCACAGATACATAGGTTGTCATCCCACACTTAGCACAGACTCAATTATTCTATCAAGGCTCCTGCACTTCTGTTTATTGTTAAGTTAAAAAAATAATCAAGAAGATTAAGGGGTAGAAAATAGGTAAAACAAGGTTGTTTTTCAAGTGTAACTTTTCAGATTGTATGAAAAATTTCTACATTTGGTTAAATTTTTCAATTTTCACATCGTATTAAATTTTTGTTTCTCTGAATAGTCATTTTACTCTTCCTTTATTTATTTAAAGGTGTCTTCTTACTCTCTCAGTAAAGAAAAAAAAATTAAGATAACCCACAAATGAAAACAAATCTATTATACTAAAATCAAATTGACAAAAAAATTATATAGGAAGTAGAAAAAAAACTACTACATTGGAACATCAGTAAAAGTTAAATTTCCTTCCATAGTTTTTATAGGAACAACTACCATTGTTAATGTTCCTCAGCATATTTTTCTTTCTTACTGTGGAACAGTAGAATATTATTTTATTTTCCTGAACTAACTTGTTGTCCCTCCCCGAGGATTGCTCTTTGCACCTTACTTATAGAAACAAAGCCTGCTACTATCACTGAACCTGGAAATACTTCTGTTTTAAAAGCTGTGTACATGCCATGCTGTCACCTTCAACAAACTTCACCATCCAAACTTCCAGAAGGGTACACCCTTCACCATATACAAAGCAAGGCCTGTACAAATACTGCAAGGAGGGTCACTTGTAGGACTTCTGCACAACTTTCTTGCTTTCTATAGATACTAAAACATACTTCATACTAGGGCATAATTTCCTCTCCAAAGTTCGTGTGGATACACCCATGTGCATTTATGTGTTTGTGCGTGTGAGCCTGTCACTTCCCTAGAAATATAGTTGGCTGTCAGCATGTTAAAGAGCAAGTTGCTACCTTCATAGTAGGTACTGAATCTCATTATGAGTACCAGGGTCCTTCTACCGCCTTGTAGAAAGAAGTATTTTTTAAAAAAATAAGTTCTTACATGCTTCTGCAGGACACCATAAAACTTGCTGACCTTATATTTTAGCCTGACATACATGTTTGCCCAAGGTTTCTCAAGTGTCACATGCACTGGTATAAAAACTTCAGATGTCAGAGTGAGGTGCACACACAGCTTCTAAAAATGATATCAAGTCCTCCACTGTTCAAATTCAATTTACATACTAGATATTAACATACTATTATCTTAAGTGGAAATGTAAGAAAATATTGAGCAGTAAATAGAGAAAAATGATACTGGAGAAAAATATTAGACATTGGGTAAACCACAAAGGAAAAGATTCATGGTCTTCATATTCTGATTTGAGGGAAGTATCTTCAGAGGCAAACAAATCAGATCCTGCAGCTCTTCAGTCACTTGTAAGTTAATGAACCTGTGCTCAAGGATGAACAATTGCTATCCCTGTGTTTCAAAGGCAATGCAGAAATGTAAACTAAAGGTGAGTGTAAAAAGGTGGAAAGTAGCAGGAAGCTCTTTCCATCAGGAGGGTAGACTTTGGCTCAGGGCAGTGTCATGAGTGAGAGAAGGATTATAGCTGACCATAAGTGATATTCCACCATGATTCAGTGCCACCAGACAGGTATTGCACATCAACAGCCATTGTGCTGTTGTCCCCTTCAGCACAGCACATTTATAGCACATGGTCAGAAAAAAAAAAAAGGTCTAAAACTGACTTCTCCCCATTTCATTTTGTGGTCAAGGAAGTCCTTTCAGACTACATCTCTATCAGTATGCAGAGGATCACAAACAGGCACATGTAGAATGGGTAAAATCACTGACTAGCTATCCTAGCTTATTTAAGCACCTCTGTAAGTAAAGTAACTATTTAAAATATAACCACTGTGTGAAAAAAAAGGAAATCTTATCAAAAAGGGCACTTATTGAAAAGCAACAGGTTTTTATTCCATACAAAGATCAGCTTTATACCAATAGCTTCCATTTAACCTGAAACATGTTAACTCCTATTTTCCAACAGTCAAGAAAAGCATGAAATGGTGGTCCTCCTCCCTGAGCGTACCAGCCCCCATCACCTGCAAAGGACTTAAAACTACGCTTTATGGAAGGATATTTCTGAGAAAAACCAGTCAGGCATTTCCCTGCATGCTAGAAATAAGAAGTTCTTTACAAAGAAAAATCTTCAGAAACCTGATGCCCTTCCCATCATCCAAATGGCAGAAAGTCAAACAAAATTAAACTTGAGTACACTTCCATGGTGTCTCAGCAAAAAAATCAACCCTAGACATCCTGAACAGACCACAGCTGGAGAGAGCTGCAGATTTTAGAACTGTTTACAAGATGGATAAAAACCCAGAGAGTCACAAAAATGTGTACAAAAGAAATAAAGAAGCCTCTTGCTCAGAAGCCTGTTTTATATGTTCACAAGTATTTAAATTAATGCATTTGATGGAGTAATGAGAACCAGGTAGAAGATCGCACTTCCCTCTGATGCTAGGATAATTAAAAGGGCAAGGTATTAACTAGCTTTGGAAAGAAAAAAGTTATATTCGTTGTTGTGGGGATTACAGCCCTGTCTTGACCCTACCTTCACTAATCATTGCATTTAGTCATTAGACACTTTGCCCATTCCCTGGAATCCATGTCTGCTGATTACTGTTTGCTGATCCACTCTTCAGCCAGGATTTGAAACACAGGGATAGTGCTAAAATGCCCTTTAGAAAGGCCAGATAATGCCATTTCTGGTTTGCACTACAAGAAAGAGATTCTTCCACAGATACTGGTGTCAGCTACATCCTCCTCATCCTTTTACTTACGTGCACTTCACGCAGAGTGGAACGATGAGGATCAGATTTTTCTTGGTCAGTCAAATATGTGTTTGCTATTTATTGTTTAAAATATCTGAGAAAAAAAAAAACCAACAAAATACCAATATTCCCTCCCCCACCAAAATAATTCCGAATTAAACATTAAATGATGGTTACAAATGCTGGCACGCTGGATAGAAAACACAAGTCACAGAATGGTTATTGATACAACAACATTAATATACATCCATGTAGTTATTACACACCATATTAGCACACATTTATCTGAGATGAAAAAACATGCAAACATGCTATATTTTACGTAAGTCACATGCAGATCTCAAGGCTTCTGGAAAATTGCCATTATAGGCTTTGGTACTGCAAAATGTAGGTACTCCTTTTCGTAGTCACTATATGGAATAATATTTCCAAAAGCTGTTGGAGTAAATGAAGTGATGTACCTAGCCCACAGCACGTGAAAGAGCATGACAGGACTCCGTACTACAAATTCAGCAGCTGTTTATATATTTTGTATCATGTAACCAGTAGGAATAATATCATTTAGGTCTTGTATTACTCTACGAACAATACAATTTATAAAATGCCCATTGTGTTTACACACAAGAAATGATCATAAATCCTAAATGTTAAACAGTGTCAACAGCTAAAAGCCAACTTTCCCACAATATTTTGCATGCTAAACTTAAAGTGCATTTAAGGAAAAGGCAGTTGCAAGAGAAGGCTCCTCTGAATTCAGTTATTACTGATATTGGGTACTGGTAACAGCAGGAAATCTCTAAGAAATTTAATCTTTCCTCATGATGAAAAGATATTAAGTTAACTTGAAAGCATGGCACCCATTTGGAAATGTTACCGTTGTCAATATTACACTTTTTTTAATTACAGAAGAACTAATAGTGGGGGAGATATCCCACGCTAGGGAGAATCCTTTTGTATACAACTTCTTGCCCGTCTTTTGCTCTGCTGACAGGAAAGGTAGGTCAGTGGCAAAGAAAATGCACTCGTCCTTATCTGTCACCCTGGGATATGAACTTTGAGGGGAAAAAAAAGTCTTGGGGAAAGAAGATAACTGCATACCCAAACATGCAGATTTGCCTCCATGCTGCCTGGAGTACCTGGATGCTGTCAGGCACAACTGGCTTCTGCTTTCACCAAAGCTGTACAGATTAGCTTCCTCCACTTCTGTTCCCCAGCAAGGCATTCAGAAGCCACCAACTCATCTCAAGTTTAGCAAATAAACAGCCACAGTGCAAAGAATCTTTAAAAAAAAAAAATAAATCATGGCATTTGGTCCAAATACAAGTTACTGGAACTCAGCCCACAATGGCACTGACCTAATCATCAGGACCAGGTCACTGCTTAGGAAAGCTGGTCCTCCTGGGGGAAGTTCCCAGAGAAGCTGTGGTCTAGCAGCAAGCCTGGCCAGGATGAAACGCTTTGGGCACCTAACAGCAGCACACCTCCCGATTACTAGCAGCTGCAGTCAGAAAGATTTGTTTCTGCTGTGGTTGTTTCCTGATATTTTCTCATTCTACAATCCTAGTACTTTTTTTTTTTTTTTTTTTAAGGGCCTCGTTCTGTCCTGAGCAATTCAGGTATTAAACTAACCGCTGGGTACACACATTTTCTGTTCCAAGACTTCCTGCAGAAAGCCGTCCATCTATTCCCACGGCTCATTTGACCATCACATCTTCCTAACAGAGGACAGCTTATCAGGACAAGCTCTCTCATGAGATTTTAGATATTCCCTCTCCATTTTCAGCCCAGAAATATTGCAGAGAGGCTGTTCTTGCCTCATGTTAGTATGACAGCTGCTCTCTTGGCCAACACACTGGGGACTGGACGGGGGATTTCAAACTGAAAGCACAAGCAGCTACAGCTTATAGCAAAGAGTAGAGACTCCCTTGCTTGAGGGCTGTAACACCTCATACCTTCCCCAATCACCACAGAGGGTGAGACTTAAAACATACACATGCCCCGGCTTATATTAGTTAACATAATAATCAGTTTTAATATTGGCACCTTTTCTTGTGGTCCTGAACAGCTCTAAATGGAGCAGTATATGTTTAAGTGAAAGGTTCTGCGTTTTGTTCCTAATTTCACCTACATTTTGCCAACATCATAAAGATTCAAGATGCTGGTTTAACCAGTTTACCCACTTCTGGTTTTACACTGTACTTCTCTGTAGCTGAGAGATATGTATCATATCAGTGAAGGCAAAGGGTTGCGATGGTAGCACATGCATCGAGTAACACCAAACATGGATCAGAATTCTTGTGTTCCTGTTCAGGAATGGGGTGAATGGCAACACACAAAAGTCAAGTTTTGAGAAGCATCTCAAGTGGCAAGGACCAGCAGCTGGGGTCAGGCTATCACATCTCCAGTGACTGCACCCCAATGTGCAGAACCAGCTCCTCAGTATTCTTAGTGAAGATATTTCTCCATTGCTTCCCCTCCCTATCACATCATTTTGTCATTAATGCACACTGCTGACTTACGCCTGCCCAGGGAATAGCCAAAAATTCAACCTAGCTGGTACCTCTGCAAACTTACAGCAGATGTAATCAAAAAGTAAGGATACCCTTCTTGTGCCAGTGATAAAACTGGTGCAGAACAGACTGATTTCTTCACACATGTAGTACAGAAAAGGTGACAACTGTATTTTACCCCTTAGTAATGAAATCTCTATTTAAAATACCCTGTTAAACAGTTATTACAGCATTAGTTTCAATATATTTCCCTTAATCAATATAAAATAACTTCCGTCATTCCACTCTTTTTCCAGTCGACTGATAATCAGAGAGTACCTGCACATTTAGCAATGCCTTTACACTGAATTTTAGTCTTTCTGGGTGTCACAAAGCTGCCTCAACCTGGAAAACCTGAGAAGGAGGAATCCTGACTCACATATTTTGAGTTCCCTGCTTTTCACTCCCTGCTGAGGAAGATGTTTACTGCAGTTTTGAGTGAATGCAATTTACTGTCCTCTAAAGTTGATGGTTGATAGAAGATTTGATACAACTCGTTTCCTCACCAAAGCAGCAACGATCAGTATCAATGGCACAATTCTGCCTGCAGTCCACCCATGTAAGCATGTTCACAAAAAAGAAACAGGACCAGAACAAGCACAATGCAACATCCAAATCCTGGGCTACTTTCTCAAATGACTGAAAAGCATTTGCAAAACGTTCACTCCAGCCAAAGTACCAGCATTCTTTAGCAAATATATTTGAACAGCTTTGAACAGAGGCCCCGTCCAGAGCCAGGAGACAGGGCCCACAAGGCACACCGGGCTTCCTCCCACTAGGGACCACAGAGCCACAGCTCAGTGTGAGCCACTGTCATACACAAAGCAAAGCACCAGTAAGCATCTGAAGGATTGCATCGAACTTCTGTAAGAGGCAGTGACGCTCTGCACCCATGTACTTTTACCATATGCTTAGTTGTTGTCTTTTGGGTACTTAACTTGTAATTTGGGGAAGAAAAACACTACATGGTACACCACCCTTGAAATATCACTATTTCTGTTAAACCCTCATGTTGCTTCTATTTTTTTTTTTTCCCCTGTCACAGTGAATCATGGCTTTTGCCCCCATAAAGGACAACAGCACCCAACTGAGGGGCAGTAATGCCCCACACCCTGAGTGTTTATTTGCTGTACACCACTCCCTGCTCAGCAGGTTTCTCTTGCAGCTCCTCTTTAAGGCAGTCTACTCCCACCACACTTTCCTCAGGGTTCTGGGCACCACTGCACTTGCCACTTTTCAGACCTTTTTACAATTTAGCTCCTAACTTGTGTGTTATTTGACTTCAAGGACCCTCAGTCTGTGCACTTCTTGCACTGATGTCAGCAGTTGCCTTGACTGAGAAATCCAATTATCATCATACTTCTGAAAATAAAGTTTAATTATAGGGAAGTGTGATGAATCTATAAATTATGATGATTATCAGAGTGAACAGTAGCATAACCAATAGCATTAAGAATGTATCTGAATATTTTCATCGGGCAGGGTCCAAGTCTTTGAAGTCGGTGAAAAGATTTTCATTGATGTTAAAAGTCTTTGGACTTTAATTAATAAGACAATGACTTAAAGTAATTACTGCAATTCAGATAAATATTTTATTATTTACTGCTTATAATGAAACAATTTAGTGCATTAAGGATCTTTGAATAAAGGCATTAAAACCAAGTAACAAGTGTAATCTAAGAACTACAGTAAAATGGTAGTCTGGCAGCATGATATTCTGTCAATATTCTTTTGCAACACTAGAAAGTTGTCCCAGTTATTTACATAATATTTCCTTTTACTTTTTTTTACCAGAAAAAATGCAGTACAAAAGAGTCAATAAAATATTTAAACACAGTCATCTTTTTTTAAATATGATTGTTGAACTAGAATAGCAGCTTTATTTTTATTTATTTGCTTATTTTTACAGTCTGACATTGTACTCCCACATTGGTAGTGAAAACTTCTCCAGCTAAATAAGTTCAGTTGAAATTTACTCTCCCTCTATTTATTCCCTGAAATATAACTGTGATGTTTGCTGGACAACAACAGCAAAAATTCCCACCATATCCAAAGGAAGGATTTATCTTTTTATCTATCCTCATTCAGTTAATGAGCAAATGTAACTGTGACTCCATTGAGAACAAGACGAAGAGAGGGAGAGAGCCTCTCTCTCAATAAACTGTTGCACATGGTAGGACTAATAGTGTACTGTCTCATAGCCATCATTAGGCTTGCTAGTAAGTAGTACATTATCTTTGGTTTTCTTTCTTTCTCCAGGGCAGAGTCATGTAGTTACTGCTCCTCATTATCCTTGGAAGCTGTAAATTTAAGTGTAAACTCATTGTCTCTGCAGGGGTTGCAGGTGAGTAGTGTGTAATGTCATTTGCTCCATTTTCTCTACTGAATTTTGTAGAACTGTATTTTTAAAACGTTCTCCTCCTCCCAGATCATCTTCGCTAACTGCTAAGCATTTCGATCAGTACTGTAACCCCTTTGGTTTGGCTAGAAAGATCACTTGCTGCATTCAAGGAACCCACATCTGTGTGGTCCCCAAAAAGATGTGTGGCCATGACAGGATCTCATAATTTAAATGATGGTGCTCCAGGGCAGTGGTGGGACAGCAGCCAGACAGCTTCAGGCACCAGGGGAATTTATTCCATCCACTTTTATTACCAGTTGCTCCACCACTGCCTGCCGTTCCTCAATTATGGCTAGCAAGCCTACCTCAAAAGTTAATGAGGGAAGCATGTTCTTTCCTGCTCATGGAGCTGCAAATACATTTAAAAAAAAAAAAAAAAAAAAAGAAAATGGACTCAGATGCCAACTCCAACGTTAAGCCTTAAGCTTCCAGTTCAGCTTCTTTGTTTGGTCGTATTATTCAATTATCTTTTTGTGGGTAGCCAGCAGAGATGCACATTAAAATATATAATATGGAAGTAATTACTGCATTAGAACACAAGACACAGAAATATACAGGGCTGGATCATATCTAGTGACTTAGAAAGGACTTACAGTTCCTTATCTGACCTATCCACATCTAAGCTGTCCAAAAGAGGACTGGGAGGAAACAGAAATTGTGCATTAAGTGCTGCTCATTTCTACACAGGTCGGCAGAACAGAAGAAGGAAGAGATCCCAGTGCAACTAAGCAAACATGAAGACAGATGTAAGCTACAAATACAGCTAAAAGTGAACCAAAGAGAAGAGATTGTAAGAAACTGTCATCCTGTGAAAGACTGAGCTAACGACTAAGTACAAGAGGCCATCTTTGATACCACAGGAGACTTCAGGAACAAACAAAAACCTGCTAATCTGCAACCTGCCATGCAAGAAACGCAGATTAACTGAAGATAGAGCACAGTCTCCACCTCATGACCAGCCAAATATACTATGTACTGAAAAAAAAAAAGTACCTGTATTCCTAGTGGCAGAGAATGAGATGACAAAAGTCAAACCTCCTTTCTCCACTCCAAGGAGTCACAAGTGCTTGCAAATCAAAGGAAAACTGATGGTTTCAACTTTACACTTAATTTGGCAACAAGAATTGCCACCACCTTAATGACAAAACAGATGTTTTTCTAAACATGTCTGGACCCTGGAATTGCTAACCAGTAAACACGAGTATTGTAGTTCTTCGAAGAAAGATGTATTTCCACAGTCAGAACAGCTTTATGTTGCATACAACTGGTTCAGAGAAAGTCATGCACAGTAACAGGACAGTTATAAGAAATCACACAGCCTTCAAAACAGAACATAAGAGGGACACTGATTTTCTGCTGCTGTCAAAACACGGCTGCATTACAGGCATAACTGACTAGCGCTTATTTTGGGAAAGTCAAAACCAAATTTTGACATTTGTAATTGCTACTGCACCTATTTCAAAATTATGAAAGCTATGTCATTAATTTCTTCTATACCTTTTGATACAACTGTATAAGGAAATAATCAGATATAGCAATTGTCTCAAACCTATAAATAGTGAAAATTATATAATTTTATTTTTCTGGTCATAAATAGTATACACATTTTAACAGTGCAGACATTTTGAAAAATCATTAATCTAATGACAGTTTAAATAGTTTCAAAGGCTTATGCCTTTAGAGAGATAAGCCATTGAAATAGGCAAAAACATTGCAATTTGTCCATTTAAAAACATCCACAGGATCAACAGTACTGGATGAATATGCTGCTTTGAAAAACTAAAGTTTACAGTAAAAATACCTAAAAAAAAGTATTTTTTTTTGCTTTTTAAAAAAAAATTAATCAAGGCAGCATTAGTAGCAATTTTGATACGCAGCCTAGCAAATACTAAGGCTGTTACTAAATATACTGAATAAATGTTATAAACACTGTGAAACACCAGTGTCAACCAATTGGCTTTAGGAAACACTCTCATTAAATTATGACGGATAGTAAATGACTTACCCTGTTGTATTGTCAAGCCTTAATAGTGTTCCATATTTAGCCAAACTGTTAGAGTACGCCTGGGAGAGCCTTATGTTTTGTAAATATTAATTCCTTAGTGGATTCACTGGATTACCTGTATTTTATTATTCAGCATAGCCTAGCTGTACTGCATTTGGCTGAAAATTGACACTGCTAGCAAGAAAAAGACATGTAGCCATGCTGACTTCTTACCTAATACTTCCTTGCTTGGATTCAAACAGAAAGGAAAACAGCTGCGGGTCGTATCAACTGGACAGATTATTGTGGGCAACCGAGAACTCAGTTATATCATAAAAACTGTCAATATAGCTTAGTCTCAAATTAGGTTCTCTTAATCAACTGAATTCACAGTTCTAAGATTTTCTTAAAAGACTCCCAAATAATTAAATCACATTCTTGCCTGAGCTAAGATGTTCAAATTTAGGAACTAATTCCAAAGTTAATTTCCAATTTTAACCAAATGTATCATAGCTGCACCACTTAAACTTTGCATAATACTTTCATGCTTTCATATGTAAATCCAATCAATCAATAAGACAGCCCTATGAAGCTATATATGTATGTAGAAGTCTATGACTTAAATCTAAGTCAGAACTCACTGATATTTATAATGTATACATATAATCTCAACCTGTTAAGATTAAGACTTCTGTTCTTAGAATTATTTAGTAGACCTTATTATTAGCTATGTTAATGTAACACTGGTATTTTATTTAAAAATTCATTATGTATATAAAAGAAATTAATTGATCACAAAAAAGTTACGGTTCTTAAACATTAAACTTCACAGCACTGCATACAGAACAAATACAATACTTCAGTTACTGTACGTAGTCAGACGTGCAAGGCATAAGATTTTGGAAGGAGCCAAGAATTTGATTGACTTGAGATAGCATGACTTGAGTCTTGTTTTCAGAGAATGCTGAGAATCCCTCTGAATTCCTTTCTGTCCTCTATTTCACGGTCCAGACAGCTTTAGAGAACATACTGGGTCCCTACCACAAGACCTACCACTGAATAGATATCACAATATTGAAACTACTGCCTTTCCTCATGATATATCAATACCTTGTTTTGCAAGAAACATAGATCAAAGTAAAACATTAGCTAAATTAAATAAGCTGCAAATATCCAGGATGTATGTGTTAATCAATAAAATTTACATATGAAAAAAATAGATTACAGAGCACATTTTTGTCCAAATCTATTGTTTTTCAACAAGCCTTAGGTTCCTAAATTATTCCCAAGTCATTTTTTAAATGGGATTTGGGTTTATAAATCACAGTGTCTTGAAAAATGTCATTCTGAGTTCCTCTGCCAAATAATGAATCATTTGATTGAAGCAAAACCAAACAGAAGAAAAAAAAAGGACAAGTGACCTGAAAGAAAAAGAATCACTACTTGTGAGCACACCATAACCTACAGGTGCTTCAAAGAGTTGTGAATGTCAAGTTCAATTACATTTTTTTTATTTTACAGCTTTCTTTATTTTACACGACTATAGCTGCATTGAGAAAGTATATGCATACATGTTAGTGTTATCATGTCAATAGGTTCATACTGAAATATCAAAAGAGCCCACAAACAAAAAAACCCACCCTGCACAAGTCCGTGCTACTCTCATTCCATACTAAGCAAGGTGCCCTGGGATAAACATCACACTGATGAATACAGCAGGGTACCAGTGCGCCCCAGCACAGAGAAGCCTCATGTTCATAAATGCAAAGCATTTCCCAGATACTCATACCATAGGCTGTGATTGAGTACAGCATCTTCCTAAAGAGACGAGCAACTATTCTTCTGCTTGAAGGGCATTAGCATCCTGTATCCACAGGTCTTCTCAGGTTAAACTCAAAAGTACCAAGAGCACCGATCTCAGCCAGAAGCAGCAATGCTTGAACATGCATGGCACAGAAGCAGCTTATCAAGGAAGTATCTGTCTTTTCTGCTCGCAATATGAGCTTAATGAATAACTCAATAGATCCCAGGACCACACTCAATTCACATACTGGAGTAGTAAAAATGGCTGATTTTTCTGAATTTCATAGCATCAAAGGAAAAACAAAACAAAAAAACAGACATCCAAACCCAAGGGCACTCCTTGCTCCTGCCAACACACTGAAGTAGAAGACAGGGTGAAAGTCATGATCAGGGAAGCCACCATTCCAGGAAATAACCATTCCAGGTTAGGTTAGCCCCATTCTTAGTGGACAACATTCCACTCGCACTAGCACTTCACTTTGGGCAAGCTATGAGGCATGTTGGCAGTCCTAGGAATAAGATAAGTGTAATCGCAGGAAAGCACAGCAGCCCTCTCTCTTGGCTCCCCTTTGGCTTTCCTCTCCTTGAACTCTACCCACACTGACCTACAAAACACGGCTCCATTTAGTGGCAGCACATTTCACCTCCTTTATTCAAATCTAGGCTTTATAATCAAACAAGGGTGAAATATCTTGGTGGCTTTCTTGTATGTTCAGGGTATTAATTAAAATCCCTCATTTCTCAAATATCTTGTAACATCTGTGCTTTGTTCTTCCAGAGGTAAACTCATACTCAAATTTTACAGTATCAAAGATCACAGACTTGCTGCAAAGTTCAAAAGAGCATTGCTCCTGCTAGTGGAGGCAGCTCTCTGCACAGTGCTTATGGAAAGCAATCTGAAATTGGGACTTCAGAGTTCTTACCCAGTTCCATTTTCAAAATAGCTGCAGGGGAGAAAAGGAACAAACCTCCATGAAAAATGCTGTGGTTTGGGTGCTACATGGTATTTCTGAGAACTGCAGCTGCAAGTATTAGGTGTACTTTCATGTACAGAGGGTAAGTCAGGCCTCTATCTCCAAGGGCATGAGAGGCTTGACATAAGGCCTGCAAAGTGCTCTGAGGACCACGGATGAAAAGCGCTGAAGAAGGGCAAATCTCTTCTACTGCAAGTTCAACATCAGATCATGCTTCTGACCCCTCTTAATCACGAATAATATTTCTTTCCATTATTAGTTTAGGCAATAGTTAAGAAGAAAACCTTTTAAAATATATCTATATAACATTGGGAAAATTTGCAATTCAAATTGATATTTTTAATCTTAAAAGTATTTTCGTGGAATGGAGTGAAAAATAGAAAGAAGAACAAGTCCCATAAATCTGTCACTTGCATAGCACATCACTCACAGCTTTCCCCAACCCACTGAGGACGAGAGCCATACAGCTTTAAAATGACTTCATTCCCATATTTACATATTTTTTAATAGGGCTATGATGAATCTCCTTCCGCTTGACTCCTATTTTAAGCTGTGATATTTTAATCTCCATTCTTGCTGCAACTTAGCAGATGAATGTGCAGTGTGACAGAGCTCAGAGGAAATAGTATAAATAAAGCAAAGTGGAGCTATGACATCTCACATTTTATAGCTTTTTTATTGTAGCCTAAGCATAAACAGAGCACAGCTGTGTTATACTTACTGCTGTGAGCACTCCCCCAGCTCCAACCCCCTACTGCTTTTAAAGAGACATTGTCCCTACTCAAGATCCCCTGGGTACCAGCGTCTCAAACAGAAGCCACCCCCCCCACACCCATCGCTTCCCTTCCTTTGTTTTTACATTTTCCTCCTTCTACTGATTTGCACCCTCGCCTTCCTTTCCCCAAGTGGCCCAGGATGTGACCCCGGAGTCCCCAGCACCAGCACCGAGCTACTACCTGCTGAAGGACGCCTTTCTTCCCTCGCCGGTATAATTTGCTCTGTTTAAGTACACAGCCCCACATGCAGAGCACAGAAACGATTTGTAAAAACAACACTTTGGTAAAACCCTTGTAACTAGCTGGAAGTACTCAAAATATTGCCATATTTTTTAACGGTGGCGTTTTACAGAAAGGGCTCTCACATTTCTCATCACTTCTTGAGAGGTTTTTTTTCCCCACGGAAGTCAGTCAAAAGGAAAAAAGGAAAACACTAGCTTTACTCCTGCCTATTTAAAGCAAATTATCATGATGAGTTCCTAGGCAGCAAAATCTCTTCACCTCAGGAATTTATGAAATCACAGAACACTAGGGGTTGGAGATCATCTAGCTCAACCCAACTACCAAAGCAGGTTCACCTAGCACAGATTACACAGGAACATGTCCAAGTGAGTTTTGAAAGTCTCCAGAGAAGAAGACTCCACAACCCCTCTGGGCAGCCTGTTCCAGTGCTCTGTCACCCTCACAGTAAAGAAGTTTCTTCTCATGTTGAGGTGGAACTTCCTGTGTTCCAGCTTGTGCCTGTTGCCACAAAGATACCACAAAGTATCTCATCATAATCATCACCACATATTCAGCCAAAAAGGCTCCTATTTGAAGCTTTAGACAAGAAAAATCACAATGCACCTGAACACTTCCATGACTGTAAAAAGATAAGGGCAAACCCAGCTGTTTCCCCCTAGAAGCCAAGAATACTGTTTATTCTTGTGGCATTTTGAAAAGCTTTCTGGTTGACCTTGATCTTAAAGGTCTTTTCTATGACAATTCTATGAAAGTGCTTTGCCATCTCTAATTGCGATATTACAAACATAGGCACGTCTAACATGCAATGTGTAAGATTTCCTTCTGCCATCCAATTAAAAAATGAATACATATATATCAAGGCATTGAAATCGTTACACTGAGCTTGAAAACTGCATCCAGCTTTGCCAGATATAGGGCCAAGGGACATTTAGCGAAGTTCTTTTCTCAAAGAGAACCACATTGCATGTCTCATTCCACTAATTTGCTACTAACAGCTTCAACAGGGAGGAAAGTTTCAGTGGCCACCTGAACTATGAGGTGACCTACAAGGTGTAACCAAGTTCTTCTGGCCATCCTCTGCTCTCTCTCTCTATGCTTCTCTGTACCCCACCGATCCTTGAGAGGATTCGTTGTTTCATTGCTACCTGAAACACTTTCTGCAGCTATTTTTCCTGTCTGAGGTCCAACAGAACCTGAGATAAAGCATCAACCAGTGCTCATGCAAGCAAAAGCAAGCGGTTAAAAATAGCAAAATAAAACTATTCTAGATACGCATCAACAATCATATGAATTTTAAAAGCCACCCAGAAAGCATGTTGATATTGTTTACATGTGGGAAGCTGATTAAACTAACAAGCTTTCAAAGTTGGGATCTCGGGATTCTCAAATCTGACCAAAGTCATTCCTCCACTCGGCTCATGGCATACCAAACCACCAGCCTGATTAAAAGATCTGGTTAGAAAACTGCAGTGTTGTGAGAAGATTAGTAGAATTCCTTTCTTTTGCAGGCAGATCATCACATCTCATTAATATTCACTTGTCTATTCCCTGAAACACCCTTGAGCTTGTCTAATCCTACTCTGCCTATACAACCTATAACTTCATAAAGAACTTGCTGTCACAAGATCATACTGAGCACTTGCTCTGTGTGATGGCTGCACTACAAATAACCTCAGATGTTTTTGGAGGACAGCAGAGGTCGTAAGGAAAAGACATGTCTGTCCTGATACTTCAGAGATCATAGATTCATGGAATACATTGGGCTGGAAGGGACCTTCCTAGGTCATGTAGTACAACCCCCCTGCAGTCAGCAGAGACATCGCTAAGTAGGTATCAGCCAGAGTGACTGTAACCAGGAGGCACTGTTGAAAGCCACTCACATCTAACATCCCAAACTCTTCCAAAATCTGGTCTGAGGGACACCTTGCTTCTCCTGGGGTGCAGCAACAGGCGAGGAGCCAGGAAGGGGGTCTGGGAAGCTATCACTCAAGGCCCTGCAGTGATCTGGTGAGTTGCCCCAGCACTAGAAGAAGCAAGGCTGTGAAGGAAGCAGAAGAGACCGACCTCAGACCCAGAAGCTCAATAGTGCCCCACAAAGCTACAAAGAGTAGGTTCCTACAGGCTTCCCACCACCACCATCCCCTTATGTTGGAAGCAGTTCCGTACTCCATGCTGACCACAAGATAAATCCTATTTAACAGTATAGTCATCATCAAAATGTGCTCAATCTCAATGAGTGTAGACTGAAGAAAGAGGGTCGTAAATCATTTTTTACTGGGAGAGGAAATAGACAAGGAGAAAAGAGAAAGAAAAAAAAAACATAAATCACTAACCAATGTATTTTCACCACCTCCTACCAACATCTACCTCCTGTTAAGTTTTTAACTACATTTTTTCAAATTCACACAATGTCTTCCATAACAGTACCATTGACTTCACTCCCCTGTGGATTGCCCCTTAGACAACTTCTCAGAGTTGCTGCAAAGCTCAGCAAATACCTAAAGCTGTAGTCAGTGCCCCTAACAATCAGTACTAGAAGCATTAGGATGAAAAAAATGAGACATTTCAGTGAAGCCTGGAAATTCAGACTTCCTTACAGCCCTGTACATCTCTCTCATTCCCCACCTGGAAAAGATTCTGAAGATATTCATAAACACAATATTAAGCACTTTTTGAATGAGACGAGTGTGACAACATTATGGTACAGATTTAATGACAACAGTGGGAACTGACCCCTTAGGTACAATATTAAATGTCATTTCTGACAGGGATGCTCAATTTGGGAAGCTTAATCCAAGTCAAATAGTCTGCAGTTATAAATTAGACCTCCTTCTTCAGAATTGGCCTAATGGGAAATCATAATCAGAATGAGATAATACCCTCTATGAGCTTCCAATTAATACTGCTGACCCCTAAATTCCTTTGCACAAACTTCCTGCCCCTTGCAGAACTGGAAGCTTGGTTGGCACAATCTGAAATGTGTCAGAAATTTAAAAAGAAAAACAAACCAAAAACCAAAGAGACCAGTCATGATATATGCAACAAGACAATATATTAACACAGGTACAGCAACAACAAGGCATCACCAATTTGTTCAGAGGCTGGTGCAATACCAGGTAATGAGGAAGTAGGTGAGTAGATCTCACCTACTGATTTTGAAGAGGAAATATGGCTAAAACCCCAGGTTCTAGAGGAAACTTCTTATGCTCTGAAAGGCATTTCTATTATAGGCCACCGCATCTCTCAACGACAGCTTTCAGCCAAATCAAATGGAAGAAGCTGGAGGCAGGAGCTGTAGGGTACCTGCTCTGACAAAGAGAGGTAGCAATGGGCTTTTTTTCCTCCTTCTTGTTTAGTTTTCAGTCACAACAAATGAATGAAATGAACCAAAGAAAAGAACTAAGCTGAGAAAAAACAAAGTAAAATTAGTAACAGGCTAACAGCATATACCCACTGCCTGGGGCAACATACGGCTGATGGATGATGACAGCCAACAGACAAATCCTCATTCCCTGTCTACTAAACAAATTAGTAATCTCATCAATATCGCCACTACATTCACCTTCTGCAGCAGCTGCTGCTGCAACACAACTGCTGTTAAGCTTTAGGGGAAAGCCTGGCTTTGTCTTGTAGTTTGCCAAATCTCATGGGCAGTCAGGGTTGCCACCCTTTGAAAAATACAGTTAACCTAATAAGATTGTTTGGTTTTAATTTTTATTTTTTAAAAAGCCTGCAGAGCTGTGCGTGAAGGCAATGGTCACCTGCGTGGCACACACTGAAGTCCGAGGATTCTGCAGAACTTGCACCTTCAGGGCTTTCTCAGCTGTCAGGGTCTCTCCAATTAAAGTCTGAGTTCAAAGACCTTAAGCTTGAAGAGGGCACCAGGACTTCTCCTCAGACTGAGATTTGGCTTTACAGTCCACTGTCCTCATTACTCCTCAAGTTTCTCTCTGAGTGACTACAAACCATGATTTTCAATAATAAAGAGTCATTTTTGGATATCTAACACACCTTGCTTCCTTTCCGCCCCCAAAACTGTTCTGAGCCCCATATAGTACTGGCACTTCCAACACTGCCAAAAAGGACAGCATCATTACCTTCGCTTCCAAAACCCATCAGAAAGATTACCTGATTCAAATAATTCCAACCCAGAAAGATCAAATTTCAACAGTAGTCAACACAAATCACAGCAAATCATTTGCTGTAAGAAGTCTGGATGGCAAAGCAACCCAGCAAATCCTCCCAAATAACTACAGCAAATGTTAATAAGTACGACTTCACTTAAAAAGAAGGAAAATTTAATTTATGCTGTGCAAATGGAAAAATATATATACATATAAGTTCACATGCACAGACACAACCTTGCTCTTCCTTTTCTCTCATTCAATTCACCTAAAAAAATGTTGCACTTTTTCATGAAGTCTAATAACTTTTCTTAAAGTTCTTAAAACAGCAAAGCTGTTTACTTTTCCTTCATTATTCAATATTTGCCATTTATTTTAATTTATCAGTTTCCATTTGAAAATATGCAATATATGGAACAACTTTCTGAACCACCCACTGTGAACGGATCTGTGTACGTACCTTAAGTACAGGAACTCACCAAATATTCACTAGAAAGCTTCATGATTGTGTTAGAATTGTTCCATCCACCAAAATCTTAAGCTATTCAAAGGAAAGGCTGATGATTAGTGTCACTGACTCAGGCTTTCTAGTTGTTAACCACTGAAACCTTAACTGGATGTCAGGACTAGTGTCTTCTCTTGGGGTCAGCTAAACCAACAGAATATGTGTTTTCTCCTGTTTGGTTCCATAACTGACTCCACAAAAAATTCACGGTGCTTCTTTGTGCTCAAGTTAAACATGCAACTTTCTTCTGTATCCTCTAACAGCTAACACAGGGACACATTCCTGGAACCCATTTAGTCAAAATGTATATTGCATTTGTGTTCTAGTTCACCAGTTCACATGTATAATAAAGATTTCAAGAAAGAAAATTAAATACTGAAGGGTCTTCATCAGCCACACTAAAATATTTCACCATCTTTAATCACAACGCTCCCATTTAACTATTTCCAGCATTAAATATCTTGGTGCCTAAGTAGTACCTTCTCCTACATAACATATAAGAAACCAAACAAAACCTTCAAACTCTTATCAGATTACAACAGAAATAAAAATGTTGCTACTACATGTGACTTGCTCATTTATCCCGTTTCTTGTGGGGTGGGGTTTTTTGGTGTTGTTCCCCACCTACCCCTGAGTTATCAGAGGAATTTTTCATTTGGCACTTAATTGTCCACAAAAAGCGTTCTACTGCTTCGTAAACTCCATCACAATGAACATAATCCTTTACTTAAGTGCTAATTAATTATTAAAAACATTCATTGGGGATTAGCAATCATGAAATAGATACAGTTCTATTATGTAGTTGTTAATCCTCAATAAATCTACTTGTAATAGACAGCATTTTAGTATGAGAGCTAGCCTACTTAATCTAATGCTTTATATTTAATTAGATAACTATTGCATGTTAAAAAATACATTCATTAGGTTTAATAACTATGTAATAAGCATACATCTAATAGACAGATTAGTAATCCTTAGAAAATGAGATTTTTTAATAATCACTTGTATTAGCATCCAAGAGCTACCCTCCAGCACAAAGATCAATATGTTCTTCCATGCCTACAGAAATGCAAGCCAAGAAGGGGTTAACACTCCCTGATCTACACTCTTTGGGCCCCAGGATGAGGACAAGGAGCCTGAAGAAGCTCACCTGCCCACAACCCTAATACTCTTTTGAAGCATATGAGATCATAGCCCTCCAGAAAGGAGTCCAGCCTTTGCTAAGACCAATCATGTGACATGGCCAAATCACAGTCTTATTTTCAAGACAGAGAACTTGCTCTGGAAGTGGTAAGTGGATCCGGTCAGATAAATTTCTCTGAAAAACAAAGAACTCACTGGGGCTTCCAGTTATTTGGAATAAGGCAAAATGCACATCCAGCTGTACAGAGATGCATTTCTTACTATTTTATTTCTCATACTTTTTTTTCTTTGTACCTTCTTAAAAGAAAAATAAAGCTGTGAGAAGACAAGCTTCTCCTGTAATTCATCTGGTATCTAACTCCAGTTAGGCACCAGCCAAAGGCAGATAGGCATGATGCCTGTTTCTAGGATTGGAACGATAGGAACTATTTATAGCATAAATAGCACTGAGTGGCCTTTTTAGGAAATAAATTTAATAAAATGATCACCAACCCCTCAGTTGACGCTGTAAGGACTATCTTTTGAAATAGCAGGAACATAAACTTACATCCTGCACCTCTGGAAATCTATCACTCCCAGCTGATGGTCAGCATCATTACCTAACAAAAGGTGACTTGTGATATGGTGTTTCTATGACCCTTAAAAATCCCAATAGTCCAATTTCTGTCTTGTCTTTTTCCCTTGCACTTCAATGATGAGCTGATTTTAGTGACTGCTCTCTTTGAAGAGGTGTTAGTTCTTGAACCTATGCCAGTGCATTGCATCTCAAGAATAGTAGACCTTGTTTTCTGATGGTGTAAAGAATACATCTGTAATTCTGTAAATCTGTGACTGCTTACACTCCCTTCTGGAACCGAATGTGAGGAAAAAGGAAAGATGGTAGTCAGACAGAATCAAAAAGCACAGATTTTGGCTACTATTTTAAGTCTTGTATTGACACCATAAGTGATCTGTGTTCCTTCTTTAAAGTGAAGCTACAGCAGCTCAAAGTTAACTTCAGTATGTTTTTAAAAAGTGTCACAAAAGTCCACTTAACTTGGCAACAGTAGTTACTCTTTAATATGAAAAAGGAACTGCTGGAAAAAGAAAATTCAGGATCAGTAATATTTTGTATTCTACTGTTAGCCCAATGATGGGAAATAAACTTTTTCTCCTTCAGTAGGACAGAACTATTGCCCTCCCTAAATGCAAAAGCAGGACGTGTATTTGTCTATGTGATGGAGATGAAAATTGCACAGAAAGACACAAGCCTGCCTTGTTTCTCAAGGCTAACTTCAGGGTCTGATTAAGATCTAGGTACTGTACTGTCATGTTGCTCAGCTCAACATGCCACTGAGTTATCCCCTATTTCTTTTTTTACTTTTGAAGATAAACTTCTAATTTGAGGATGGAAAAACTAGCAAAAAAAAAAAATCCTGTAAAATAACTAATGAGTAATGTCTGCTTGAGCAACTGTCAGCTTAACAATAGTCAAGAAAAGTGAATTTCCCAATACTACCTAAAGGGGAATTGATACCTAGACCTGCTGTTGCTCAGTGTCCTGCCTGCTGAGCTGAACAAGTGACTCGCACAAACAGCAAGCCTGGGGTAAGGAGGGAAGGAATGAGGAAAGGAAGGAATAACAGGGCTGCCAGAGTGACTGGGGGAGTAGGTGTTCATGGACATGCCCATGCTGCCTCAGCATCCATCACAAGGGAGATGGGAAAAACACAGGTACCTCTTGGAGCAAGGTCAGGCCCTCACAGCACCCACACCAGGGCAGAAAACTCCATAGCCTAGCCAAACAAACAAACAAAATCTCCCTCTCAGAAAAAAATCAACCCCACAACAGAGATTGCAGTCTGGGATACTGCTGGAATAAACAAAGTAGCCTTACAGTTACAGCAGGGAGAAAAAAGGAAGAGGCCAACCCTATTTACCACAGCCCCCTACTATGGGCAGAGCTCCCCAGTTAAGCAGGGTGCTATAAACACTTACTTCAGGCTCCCACAGAGCCTGAGAGAAGCAGCCAAGCTGTGGGCACTCCTTGTCTGTGTCTTTCCGAGGCAAGCCAGAGAGCAGTCTGCTCTTCCAGAAGGAGCACAGCAACTCTGAAGTTCAGCAACAGCTTCTTCAGACATCAGTGTGTGGTGCATAGGTCTCGCCCTGGTGGCACGGGGCTGGGGCCACAAGGGGGGCACTGGGCTGGGACCCTTGCCACTGCCCAGCAGCATCACCCCCTTTTGTGCCAAAAAAAGCCAGAGATTCTTTGAGACATGAGCACAAGGAAGGAGGAGGCTTATCAGTTACAGCTCTTTGAATGACTGGTAATTGCAGCTGGGGGTCCTTCATCTCGTGTCATACAGAGTAGGAAAATGGGTCAGACATAATGCATTTGGTTAAGTATCTAAGCTGAAAAGGTACTATTTTCTTTTAAATTATATAGTCTTTACTGGAAGTAAGGTTACCGGTGCAAGGCTTTCTAGCTTTAAAATGTAACAGGGACATGCCCTCTGAGGGTCAGGCTTTCATTTGCCGATGTTAATTCTCAGCTGCCTGTTATTCGTCCTTCATTGTAGCCTCTGTCTTAGCTGGGCACGCTCCCGATTCCCTGCTATATCCAGACGGTCCATGTAAATAGTGTTTATGTTAAGGAAGTCATGTTCTGTGTGACTGGAGCACACAGAAACTGATGTTGTTGTCACTTTAGATTAAGCTCTCGTTTTAGCAAAGGAGGCAATTGGAGCAGGCAGCTGAGTGGCCGAATGAAATATTCAGCTCATTTCATTTAAAGCTGCCCGGTCTTCATTGTTCAGGCTGGCAAGGCTGATTAACCCTTCCTGGTGCCACCACAACAACTGCTCACTCTCTGTCCCTCCCCTCCCCTATCAAACCGAGGCCTTGAACAGTCAAGCAGATTTCAAAGGTCAGCAAGATGATATTTGCTGATTCTTTTCACAATTAGTGAACTTTAAGGAAAAACAAATTAACCCTCCAGGTTCCCACCACTTGGTAGAGAGGACAAACAGAACAATACTTGCTAAAGGTCAAGGATATTCTCCACATTTAATGCAGGCAGGAACACAGCTCCTGTTAACCAGAGTTCAGCACCTAATTCCTCATACATGTGGAAGTTCTGCTAACCTTGAGTTAACCCCAAGCATTTTATGAACTCCTGCTTATGGATGATTACATACTTCTTTTTTTTTTGCCAGAAACTCCTGACAGTAAATAATGTGTCAAAATAAACATACAGCCTAGGTAATAGCAAGCTATGGCTAACACTGCTGTTAAGCGTTCAGCCACAGCAAATGTGCAGTCTACGGCTGCCTAGAGCACTGCAGCCCAAGGCTCCCAACGCTGCTGCCACAGGGCTGCTCGCCTGCAACTATCCCAAAACCTACCTTGTAAATGTCTTGGCTGCAGCATTACCACTGCACTGGACCAAGCACAGTCTTTCCTCTCAGGGAACAATCTTAAGCAGTGTTCCAAGAAGAGTGGTTATTACAGGAGGAATAGTAAAAGCTCAAGCATGCGCTGCCCAATATCCCAAAACCAGAGAAGGGTATTAACTGGTCTTCCTTTGGCTTGGCTTATGGCAGAGCTGCTATTTATAGAAAGGCCTAACACTGTTTCATGACATGCACTTTCAAATCAAGCTTCACTTGTGCCAGCATCAAGTGCTGCGTCACTTACTGCCTTACGCTGAAGGGCCTGATGCTCCAGAGAGCTCAGCGGTACCAGCTCCCACCACGGGGCTTCAGTTGCTTAGCCCAAGACACAATTAGAGGCAAGACACAGAATATTCTTGGCAAAAGTGTTAGTAACAGCCCCAAACACTGTAAAGTAATGCTATTAAAAAATGCAATACTGAGGGTAATAGCATTTTATTTTTAATGAGAGATTCTTTAGTATTTTAAGACAATAGCTCAAGCACAGGTGACAAGTTTTCTTATAATCACAGTGACAAATACTGCACCAATTTCTTCCTTTGATCTGTATTTTGTACTAAATTGTCAAAAGAAAAAGTACATCTATTAAAAATATCGGTAGTTATACAAATTACAGTCACACTGACAGAAGGCAACCACCAAAGTAACTGCTCTGGAGCAGATGAAATCATAAGTTCCCCCCTGCCAGGACACCAAATTATACATATATATTTGTCTCTATTTATGGCTAAGGCATTCCTCTAGGATACAACAGAATTGGGAAGTACTGATAAATGGATAAAGCTCATAAAATATTTGTATTACCTAAATGACTAATTTCAAATAGTCTTGCAGCCACATTTTACTGTGACGTTTTACAGCATAGTTCATATGAGAATATTCCGTAAGAGCACTGACACAAATACTCTCTACTTGCCTATATAGGATAAAATTCCAGCTCCATTGTAATGATTTCAACAGACTCAAAATCTCATCAATTGCATGTTTGCTTTACTAGTTATCTGAATAAATATGCAGCTCTCTGTGAATGGCTCATGAATGCAGATAATAGTAAGTTAACAGGAGAATGTAAACATTGAACATTATACCTTGGATGTAATTATTGTACATACAGTTTAATTACTAGCACTTTTTTTTCCCATTTGGTATCTTGGAGAGTATACTTACCTGACTCCAATACTCTATTTATCTGCTTAAAATTTAAAGCCCAATTCTAGAAGATACTTGAATGCTTTTTAAATACATAAGGGTTTTAATACCTCTATATAAAATATACATCATAATGAAACAAAGAAGTCCTACATGTTACAATGAGACCTATTTCTTTGAAGACTAACCTCTTAAACTTCAGAAGCAAGAAATGAAATACTCCTTTCAGTAATCTTTTTTGATACTTTCCTGAACGAGAAGTCACGCAAGAAGTACACAGATGTAGCTGAGCTCCTATAATCAGTCTAAATGTGAGTGGTTATAAAACTAAGTTTACATTATGCACAAACATATTTTAGACCTATGCACTGGGAACAGTGAAGTGCTTGACATCTGGAGTTAGACAGTAGTGAATTGTGGCACGCACACATCATGCTCATCTGCATAAATATCTATTTTCAGAAGCACCAGGGCTCAAACTCTCCCAGCTTTCTGCTAATTTAAAATCACCAATCCTTTAAAATATTGCGATAAAGCCCAACTGCTAAGTTACGCCTTGAAACTCAGTTTTGGAAGTATTATGGTTCCACATTTCCCCTCTCCCCCCACTTTTTTATAATTAAATAATAATAAAAACCATTACACATAGACATACCCTGTTACCCTGATATCTGGCACCCACCTGCATCTCCAAAAGACCTATATCTCAGAATGCGCAAGTATGGAGATAGGCGACTTCTAAGGAGGGGAGGAAATAAACCCCCAAAACTAAAGGTCCTACGGAAAGCATGGCTAATTCAAGAGGCAGTGCACTACCCACCGGGCTGCACCAGTCGGTCAGCATGCCAGCATGGTGCTGCAGGCACCCTGCTGACAGAGGTGTTGAGTTCGACATGAGAGTCTCAGAGGTCCTAAGGGCTGTGGTCATTAAAACTGCGGCACCTTTTGAAGGAATCGAGTTATTAACCTCTGTGACCCCAGACAAATTTAAACCTGACTAACTGCAGATTTCTCTGAGGAATCAAGGCACGTGTTTGTAAATTGCCTGGATATTCAGCGTGATGAAAGATGTTATATAAATGACAGTTGCTAATATAATAGTGGCAAATGGGTCAGAAGGAAGATTTCAGTACTGATTTAGGCTATTGTTTCTACCCAACATCAAATATTGGTCAAGATTTGGATAGTGATGTCTTGCAAGAATAAATATGATATTCACCTTTTCTAAAACTGCAAATCCAGTCAGAATTACAGGTTGTTTCCCTGGTTTGAAGGAAATCTTGAAACAAACTCTTTTAAGAAAGTTCAAATCAAAATGGCACTCATTCTTTATATTAGGCACAGTCTGGGGTTAAAGATTTGAGTTTGGACTCTAATATTGTCATCTACTGAATTACTGCCAAAGAAATCCCTCAGCAACATTTGTAAAGCCAGTTTTCCCAAAGCAAAGAGAAAAAAGCATCTGGGAATGCATGGTATCCATGCATTGCTCAGGAAGTTGCTGTAAATATATAAATTAAACTAACATTTTCTGAAAGAAAACAAATGGATAAAAGCAACCTGAAACATGCATCACAAAATTAAGTTTTCCCTTATAACCCAGCCAGAGATCTTGTGTCCCTACACAGCATCCCACTGTCATAAATGGAGATGCAGAGGGCCAAACTCACCATCTGACTTCACCAGTCCTTAAACAAGATCATAGCTGTTGCACCCTGATGTTATTAGCTTCATTATGGCTCTTGCTTGGCCAAGTCCGACAACTATATATAAACATACATACATGAACATATGCACCCACAGACTCACCGACTTCCCTGCAATTCAGAGCACCCAGCAATCACCTACAGGTTATGAACAGGCATTGCTCCCCCTCTGCCCACTACTCAAGAGATAGCCCTCTTCTAAAATAGACCGTAACAACCAAGCAACACCACCACTTCACAAGAAGAAATGAAGCAGAATTGCTCCCAGATTTGAAGGCAAAGAAGTTATAAAAGTAAACAGTATGTAATTACCCAAATGGCAATTTGCCAGAATACAACACAAATTGCCTGAGCCGGTGGCTCCCAATTCAGAGGTGGAGGCCTTGACAATTGGGGTCACAAGCCTAACCAAAATTAAATCAGAGAAGCCAGGCTCACAAACAGAAGTGCGACTCCTGGGCCCAGCAGCACTGTCAACAGGGGAAAACTCTGGAAGCTGTATAAAGGTAAAGGTCTGTCTCTTTACAGATTCAAAGTATTTCACAGAGCTTGTGAGAAATAAAGCAGCAACTGGTTATACATACAGAGAGTGCATCTCTGTTCAACACTTCTCATGGAATGATTATCCAAAAATACCAGCAATCTAGTTACAACTGATTTTTGGCAGGGGGAGATGAGGTAAGGAAGGAGGCATCAAAAAATCTAATACCACAAAAGTGATCCTTACATAGCAAATTATAAAAATTAGTTCCCAGAAGAGTATACTACTGTTAATGCTATTAACCCCTCCAATAGGTTCCCCTCATGTTAAGAAGGGGAAAAAAAAAAACCAGAAACAAACCCACAAGAAATTAGCATACCTATGCACAAATCTGGGGTGATTCAGAGGGACATTTGAGAAGAACCTGCACTTAGCACCCTTCCTGTCACAGGAACATGGCAAGGTGTGTTTTTCTGCTTATATTTGTAGCAAATGAGGCAAGAAATAAAGAGGCACTTAAGAGAGATGTTTCAGGCCAGCTTAAGCAATTTAATAGGTCAAAAACAAACCTTGATGCTCCCAAAACTCAACAAAGATCCTAAAGAGCAGTTCCAAACTTTTGTGACTCCTTTCAAGTCTGAAAGCAGTGTATCAGAGTATAAGGAAATCTATGGAATTTGATTTTACAGAAAATTTTAGTTAAGCTTCAGTAACTTTTTGGTGTACCCAGGCCAAATATAGAGTGAACCTGGGTCAAATTATGGTTTTTGGTGGAAACTATGCAAAATATGGTGGTTTCAGCTGGGTTTCACTCTGGGGTTTGGGTTTTATTCAAAGCCTGAACCCTAAGGGAAACTAAAGGGACATGAAATCATGCAACATGAAACGGAAATAAGTTTTGCATGAACACTGAAAAGAAGGAGTCTGTTTCATGAAGCAGGGAGAAGAACAAAAGCCCCAGCCAACGAACAAATCTGGGGCTTAAAATTAACCATACATATAATGCTAATTCTAATCTTCCCTATTGCTGTCGCTGAGGAGTCATTCCTCATACTTCACCCAACTCATAATTTGAAGTCAAGAGGAATTACTTTTCATTCATGAAGCCTTCCAGATTTTTAGCTGGAATGACATTGCCCTATATCATCCATTAATATTTTCAGCCAGTTGCTAAGATTAAAATAACACCACTTTATTTATTCCAGATTTAAGCCTATGAACACTTAACTTCATATAAATCTACCTTTTGAGATGTACCCAGTATCATCATCCTTGACTACACACAAAAACAATGCATCATGAATCTATAACATCATCTTCATTTGGTTTGCAGCACGGTTTTTTGTATGGTTAAATGTCTAAATTACTCCCACTTATAGGTTATCCACATATGGACTGAGAGCTGAACCCTTTTGAGAATTAGCTTTTAACAGCTGACCTGGTGCCTCAGCAAGTGTTTTGCTGTCTCCTGGGAGAAAGCACATTCATGAACAAGCCTGGAATCACAAGCCTTACACCAGAAGAGGCCAAGTATGTTAACACTTTTCACACAGCGAGTTCAACTGCCCTACTGCTACAACACTGCTCAGTGGCCAAGTGACAGAACAGCATTAAATATTATTTGCAGAGAGAGCCATCTGCCTGCCATCACATAGGAGGGTGAAATCACCTACCAGTAAGTGAGACAGGAAAGAGATGACAGGGTTTAAAATGAGACATAAAGGGAGGGAAATGAGGAAAGTCAGCAAAAACCAGCGAAAAGTAAAACAAAAATTCATTATTTAGAGCTGCATCTCAGCTTACTATTAGATCTATTAACATCATATCCCAAATAATTATAGGGTTTCCCCACAATCCTCACACTGCTGCTGCTTTCTCACAAATTGCTGTCACATAAAACACTGTGTATTTTTAATGTCCCTGTAGTATCTGAGCAATTATACACATTACAGTTCTGTATGTTCACATCATTGAGGAATGATGGCTTCAATTCACCACCTCTGTGCTGATGACTCCCACATCTCACTCCCAACCAATCTTGTTCTATCTAAACACACATTTGAGCCAGCTTTGCTTCATCTTACAACTGTTAAAACCTTTTTCCGTCTGTTACTGAAGACTGAACAGCAGCAACTTCAGACACATTGATGGGACAGCACTTCTTTTTTTTTTTCCACTTGCCTTTAAAAAGAGGCAGACTATAAAATATCTAATGGAATTGCTGAATATCTACAGTTAAAGGCATTAGAAAAGATCAGAGTGTTTCTAGGCTCAGTATGTAAACTCCTCAACAAGCAATCTAAAAAAAATCCATTACATTTTTAACGTTAAAAAAACCCAAACAATGAAACACCACTTCCTCTGTATGGCTGGTAAAACTACCTACCAACAAGTTTAATTCATTACAGACCAACACCAAATTTACACCTCGTACCTAGTATTGATTATCAAAAGGTATGTAGCAGTTTTAAGAGACCAACAATACATTAACCCAAGAAAAATAGCAACAAATCTAAGTACCTGCACACGTCCTGCAGCCACTTTCCCTGCTGCCATCCACATTCCCCTCCATGCTCCCAGTGCACACTCCCCACTGAGGGAGCTCACCTGCTGCAGAGCCAGCTTTTATTGCCTCCCTCAGCTCAGGTGTTGGCATTTAGCTAAATCAGTAATTTTTAACTGCACTCCTCGCTGCCCTGGTTTTCCCCAGACTCGCAGAGGTAGCCTGGGGCCACACAGAGGAGGGCAATGCTTTGCCAAAGGACCCTTGGAAGAGGTGGAGTTGAAAGTGGTGAAAGTAGCTCCAGCTGTTGAGGCATGTGAAGCTGGAGGAACCTAGAGCGGATTTAAAATCACACTGGGTCTCCTTTCCCCTACTGCTCTGATCTGTTGCTAGCATACATCATGGCCACAGTCAAAGGAGTGATGGTCGCTCAGTAAAGGGGAAATGCAACCTTGGTGTAGGAGCTTCTGTTTCATCAATTAATTAGTGCCACTGTGGGATGCCCATCACTCTGTTAGGTGTGCCAGCACTTCAGGGATGTGTCACACATGCCACCACACAGCCACAAGATGTTCCTGCCAAGCTAGTTATCCCATAGGTCTTCCACACTGGAACAGAGCAGCGGTAGTAACCAAAATATGCTAAGTAGCTGCTCAAATTTCAATTCCTGCCTAAAAAATGCTTATTTTGTTCACTCATCAGTTCTGCCATGCACAGCTTGCTTAGGAGTTCACCCTGTTCTCAACCTGTAACTGTGAGGGAAGAACAGTCTCAATAAAGGCTCAGAGGTTTTGTTCAAAGGGGTGTAAAGAGAGAAGTTAAGCTTCACACATCTTATTTAAATGGTCTAAAACTCCTTCTGGAGAGAAGAGAGTAAGAAATTGAAAACCCTCTGGACTTTCACACAATTTTTCCAGCTCTCCCGTCTGTTACACAGACTAGACATTTTGCAGATTTCTTGGAGAACTTCCTGGCAACCACCAGCAATCACCAGGGCAGAATGCATATGTGTTAAACTGAAATCTTAAACAAAATCATGTTTTTGAGCTTCAAACTTTTTTTTTCCTGTGAATTCTGGAAAATGTTTTAGTATTATTTTGTTTCACTGCAGCTAGTTCAACCATGCCCCACCTTAGGAACAATGGTGCAGCAAAAGCTTAGGGGTTACCAAGTGGGTACAGCTGGGCAGAGGCCTTTTTTTTTTTTTAAGGTATCTTGTTATTTCTACTACGGTTAATTTTTTTTTCGCCATATGCTGTTGTGATTCCGATCTAAACCAAGATTACAACTCCTTTTTTCAGGCACACCCAGCTAAACAGACAGACTCTTTCTGATTATTAAGTCAAACAACCTGGGGTCCATGAGGTCAATGGCTCAGTTTGTTCCAGAGCTGTTAATCAAGCAAGAATTAATACACTGAGCATAGCAGAAATCATCAGTTCAGAGTCAATAAAAGGACTTCATCTCTTTGTGAATCCCTAATAGCTTAACAGCTTTCTCTTGGATGGGTGGCAGGTACCATGAAACATGTAAGTGTGACCCCGTATCACTGTTAATGTGTATGTAGTTCGTTGTTTGTTATGTTCAGGGACACTGTGGAAGTTCACAGTTCTCACCAAGCTTTCCCCTTTACAAATGATATGGGCAGCACACACTTCAGGGGATTTATGGCGGCATGAGGTAAGGACTGGCAGTAACTCGTATTGCATAAATGCCTGCCCCTTTCACAGGCAGCACCTCACAACTGCTGCCACAAGGAATACAAAATACTTCACAGCATTGCAAAATCTACAGCATTATCGAAGTACATTTTTGTAAATTTACTCAGCATCATTAATAAACTTGTTATTAATTCATGAAAAAATCACCTTAAAAGTCCTGATTCATTTATGATTTTTAATCAATAAATGTGTTCTCAGAGTGCTGTTATTCACCCCATAGTATAAGTAGATAAATAGTGAAGTAATATCACTTCTTTTAACTATCCATAGGGTAGGTGAATTTTAGATATATTTACATCCCACTTGTACTCAAGACAGAAAATAAGGAGAGATTAAGCTGCTTGCAAAAAGCCACAGAGAATGCTGCTGCCTGTGATGGGATAAGACCTGAAGTGGTAATTCTGTGCCCATTCTGGCTGACTATAGTCCTCCATTTCTTTTAGGAGTCATGCATTAAAAAAACCCATAAAGATCTGAAAGTGTTAAAAATAAGTGTAATCAAAACCAGGCTTCTATACAGAGTGGGACAGCAGTGAACTGAAAGGGAGAAAGCAAGAGTCACCACGAGCTCACTAGAAAGACGACCAAAGGAAGCACAAGAGGGTTTGAGATGGAGTAACACACTATAATTACTTGAAATCCAACTGCTAAATCTTGCTTTGCTTTCCAGAGTAAATTGCTGTCAGAGGAAGTCAAATTCTGGATTAGTGCAGTGACACATCTGTACGCTTGATACAAACACAAAACCAGGAATGCTGAAGTCAGTGGGAGTCACAAGCACTCGGCACTTCCTAGGGGATATGTGTTCTGCAATCAAAGTGTGAGTGCAGCATGTCTGGGCATAACCACGCGAGTTTGAACTGAACTACCTCAGATAACAACAGCCTTCACAGTGCAGAGACTGAGGCTTCAGACAGCCTTTATGAGCACCTTTTCTCCCACAAACAAAATTTCTGCTATTTATGCATTACAAAGGAACTAAAACTCACATTGAAACAAGGAAATTCCTTTCAGCAGCCCAATCTTAAATATTTCCTCTAACAATCAGGGACAGAGCAAATGCCATCAGGCCTCTGGTAGATCCAGCAAAAGTTATCAAAGTCTCAAACTAAAAAATGCAAGCACTGAGCGCTCCTCAACTCCTCTTCAAGGCCAATAACTGGCCAGTAAGTAAACTTTAATGACTAATGGAAATCAAGAAAACTACAACAAGCTGCTCAATAATTCTTTGCTAAGAGGAAAAAAGGATAAAAATAATTTATGTATATTCTGTGTGATCCTGCTGTAAAAATCCCAGACAAAATACACAAATCATTATTTCATTTAAAAGAAAGAAGGGACAAAAACGTTAATAATCATGGTTATTTGATCTAATTATTCCTAAAGGAATCCATGAGAGACTAGAAAATACATAAAAACTACCACTCCTGATCTGCTACCTGGGGAGAATAAAAAACATTCTAGTATGAAAAATAGGTGAAAAAATAATGAAATTAGCATCTCCAAATTGTTTAAAAAAGGATCTTCAGCCTAAAGAGAATCGACAGCATAGCTTTAAGGATAGATAAATGGCTGCCTCAAGGATCTGTTTTACCTCCTCTCTTTTTTTTTAAGTAATACCTTAATTTGCATAGTAATAACCCAATTATTGTAAGATTAGGTGACAGAAATCTCATTATTACAGTTCCTACAAAACAGTTGATATTCCATTCAGTACCTTTTAATGTTACACACCTTAAAACATAATTATTCCAATATATGCTCATTCATCTTTAATGCAATTTCTTTAATAATAATAAAAAAAAGACTTTTCCTGTAATTGTTAGGGGTTTTTGGTTGAATATATTAGTGTTAAAACACAATTTTCCTTGTTCAGGCTGCTATAGAAACAAGCAAAGCCAACCAACTGCTCAGGGGCACGCTCCCTTCCCTCTTCCCAAGAGGGAGTCCACCAAGAGGCCTAAAGCACATATGTTAAAATATGTTGCAACAACTCTCTCTCTCTCCATCTCCCCACTCCCTGCTTCTTCCCACGCTGAGAGCTGGTCATAAGACAAGCAAAACAAAATCAAATATATAGCAGCATCAGGCTTTGGAGAGCTATTTGTGCTTAGGGCTTGCTATTACAGGGAGGAGGGGAAGGGTTGTGGTTTTAGGGCTGCAGGAGGAGAAAACAGAGCAAGTGCATAGAGACAGGGGGCTTACCTGCCACAGGCTTTCTCAGTTTCAATTAGAAAGACAATAAATGAGGTAAGTGGTCAGTTACCAGATTAACAGCAGAAAGGAAACAGGGAAGGAGATAGGGCTGGCTCCACCAGAACACAGCAACACACATGTTCCACTTCAAAAGGATGTCATGAGCAGTTATGAGAGTGGAAACAGCAGCTACTATTTCACCAGTCCCATTTATCTCAGTGTATACAAGGTGAGGGTAGGGAGCCTTTCACAGGCAAATCTTCTGCGCTGCTCCTTCAAATACAAGTGAGGCTGGAACCAATGGAGAGTTGTACCACCAGGTATCTGGTGGGAGCCCATACAAAATCAGCCAGTGCTCCAAGCCAGCACTCAGCGGTCAGTGCATTTCACAGTCACTTACAGAGGCTGGGAAGAAAAGAGCTGCAAACAGCCACTCTATCTAAGGACGGAGTCCCTCTCCCAGTCTACCCAGGCCATGTAGGGCGGTGCTGCAGGAAAAGTTGGTGGAAGCCGTTCTTTGTATAAACACACAAATTCAGCTTGCTTGGCTTTCAGTTGATCACTTACCCCACCATCTCTAAAAGCAGTAAATACAAGATTGCAATTTCACAGGAGTTATTTACTGTTTAATTTTTGTGAAAGCCTTCTGTCAAAATGGCATGAAGGAGAAGTAATTTGGCCAAGTTCCGATTTTTGAAGTCCTTTACAGTCACCGAGCCACCACAGGTCTGATTAAAAAGCGAATGCGTGCGTAGCTGGAAACCATCCCTGGATGGAAGAATTCCAGGGTTTTTGCAGTGTTAGGAACACAGCTTGCTGATCTCGGGGGTTAGGCATTCCACCTCCCAACCCCAATTACTACAGGGCTAAGCACGACTGAGAACTGCAGGGCTGCCTCTTCATGCTGCCCTGGATTTTACGGAAGGGGAAAATATCACATGCCAGTGCACAAAGCTGACAGGGAAGCGACCATCCCTGGTTGCTGCCCTCAGGCCTGCATGGAGGATGAGCCCCAGTGCAAAATGGTTGGACCTTTTCTCTGAAGATTTTGACCATTTGCCTAATAGTTCTGGTTTTGAAAAGTTTCCAATTATACCATGTTCCACAGAAAGCAAATTAAAATGACTGTTTTTATTTGAAAAAAAAAAAAAGCAGTGAATATGCTAATGATTTTTCCTTACATTCTTATCATCTCATTTCATGCCTTTAAACAGAAAACCTTGTGAATCTTACTATGAAAATTATCAACAAAGAAGAAACAGCCTTCCATCTTACACCAAAACTTGGAGGGCTGAGTTTATACCATCCTGACCCAAGCTGACTGAAATTGAAAACTTTTCCTCTTCCATTAATAGCTTTTCCAATTCAGCAGTTCAAAGCCACAATCCCTCACAGCCTATGCAAGGATTTGGGATCATTTTATAAATCTGTGTGGCAAATGAACATGAAAGAGAAACTCTCCTTATGGCTGGGAACTATCCTTTGGGGGGAAAAATGTTATTAGCTTTTTAGAGAGCATTTGCAAGGGTAATTTGCACTACAGCATCTCTTTTTATTGGCCTTGCAAGCAAGTGTTGAAACAATTTGTCTTATCATATATATTCACTTTGAATAGGCACCTCATGTGAAATGCTCCTCTTGAAAAAAGGAACAATGGGTTCAAAAAACAACACTAAAAAAGTTGAGTATGGCACTAATTTATTTCAACAAAGAAATACTGAAAGTGAAGGGGGAAAGGAAGAAGGAAAGGAAAAGCTTCTGATTAAGTCTGTCATAACTTAAGGCAGCTTTGCCAAAGCTCCCAGTTTGGTCCAGCAATTTCACAGGTATTATAACAGGAGGGTAAATCACTACTCCTGGACACCATTTGTATTTCATTACTTCTTAAGAGTCCTCAACCAAAACCAGGGCCTCATCATGTGTGACTGCACAAAAAAACGGTAAAGAAACATCTTTACCACCCTCAGACAATTCACAACATGCAGCTGTAAGTCAGGGTTACCATCACCTGTAAAGGACAGCAGCGCAGGACAGAGCATTTGATACAAGGAGGACAGGAGTCAGTGGAATCTTTCCCCTCTTGCAGTGAGCTTTGACTCACGGAAGAAGCAAAGCAGTTTTCTTGCACAGAAACCTGTGAACCATCTCACCTCACTCTGTGGGACAGTTCTTCAATGCAAATTACTCTGAGTAAAGAGAATTGATCTCTTTTATTCTTGGGTGCAACGAAATGCAGACTATGGATCTCCAGTTCTGAAAGTGGCATTTCATTCTGACGGGGCAAATAAGTTCAATTTTAAGGAAGGAAAAACCTTTTAACTACATGACTAGGAAACAATACTACATTTGCAGTGAAGTTACGTATCATTTGAAGTGGAAAACCAGGGAAAGTACTTTCTTCCAAATAAAATCAGTAACAAAAAGATCCATGAAAATGTAACAAGATATAATAAAATCAAAGGTCGCCAGTTACATATGTTTCTAGCGCTGGTTCCTCCCTACAGCAAAAATTCAATCTTCAGTTGACAGCCCTGCAAGGCAGTTTGCTAGTGCTGATCCCTTCCCCTTCTACTAGAGTTCAAGGGATTCCCAATGGGGGTAACAGTCCATTCCTCACAGGCTAAAATAATTTACTTGTTCGGTTTCTGCAACTTCTCTATCTCCTATCTCAGCACTGTATTTCGTACACTAACCACAATTTACCCAGCAATACTACTTACTCTGACTTTTACAATTAAATGCATTTTAATTGAAAATGCTTTTTAATGGAAGCTGGCTATTTTCAGTAGCAAAATTCTCAAGCCCTGAATAACTGAGTTGAAAAAAAAAAACAAATGGAAAAAATCCCACCCCAAAACCATCTCACAGGCCAGCAGGACAGACAGTTGCCCAAGCTGCGAGTTCAAACTCCTGCTTCAGAGAGCCCTGAGCCACAATTCTACATGTCTTGTGGGAGTATGTTAACCTCTCGGCTATGAAGTACTCTGTAGTGGTGTCTTTCTCTCAAGGTTAGATTTGACTTCTGGGAGGGCGGGGCCTTTTTTTTTTTTTTAATGAAAATTCCTGAAAGCTTCCTTTTTCATTCTGATTCAGAAAAATACAAGAACAGAGGGGTTTTTTAAAAGGTTATTGAAAAATACAATGGGACAGCACTTCAACTTTCACAAATCAATACAGTGGCATTTAAATCCGTGTAACCCTCTTGACTTGACTAGCTTTCAACTTGACCCAACAGAAACAGAAAGGAGGCAGGCTTTTTATGTTCAATAAAAAACAAGAAGCGAAGCTCACCAGCAAAAGACAACAACTAATTTCTCCAAAATTCTTGCCTAAGATAAGAAAAAGGCAAAACGAAAAAAAACCCACACCAAAGTCTTTAAAACATTTGTCCATGCAAAGCTAGCAACTCAAGTCCCCTATCAAGAGATATCTGTGATAGATTTTCCTCGCCTAGGAGGACATTTCACTGCATGACTACTGCATACATAAAAAAAAGGCCAAATTCTGCTTCACTTGCCCATGACAGAATTGCTACTTGTTTATTCACAGTAATAAGGTAAGCCTGTTTGCTCTCATGTCATCAGCTTGGAAGGCAATGTATTTTATACATTGATATTTTCATCAGTATTAACTTCAGAGGTAGAACTTGTCTCTTTTGAACTGACCCATATAGAAAAACATAAAATAAACAAACAGGTGCGCAACCAACAGTACAGGAAAAGACAGACTTAGAGAAAGAAATAAATAAACTCTCAAACCACTGTACACAGTTCTTGCTGATGCTTTGGTCAGCACTATGCACCATCATAAACTGAACAAAGCAATTTCTGGCAGCTTTGAACAGCAATTTAAGTCCAAAGCTTACTTACAATTCATGTAAAAAGTGAAATTGGAGCATCAAAGTACATGACTACATTTCTAACCAAGCCTGGGATACACTATTTCAACTGCATGAACTATTTCTTCCTGCTTATCATGGCCATCATCAAGACACGATATTCAGCTGCTCTGCAGTACTTTGTAGTGTTTCCAGCTGAAGATGCATATTATGATATAGATGTAGCTACCATACATTTGAATCCATCTGCTTGCTGCCGATATAACATACTTGTTAAATATTGCATTAGTATTTAGTTATGACATAAAGAGGCCCATATTCAGCAAGTGCCTAGCTTTAAACATTTGAATAAGTGCTTATTAAAGTCCTTAAAGTTAGCCAACTGTTTAAGTACTAAGCTGAATCAGGGCCTAAGCCAGAATAAGTGTTGACATGGTATAATATAAAGGCTTAATATGGAATGAATAATGAGACCAACACAAGCTCATTCAGCTGAATTTCGCTGTCATTAAGCTACACACACACACACATAATTCCTGGAGACATCTGATCTAATGAAACTCTAAGGTCAAGCAGAATGATTGTTCCCATCTATTTCAATGTGAAAACAAAAGGATTGGTTTGTGAATAGAAAAGTTCTCTCAAGAGTAAAACTCTTTGAGACAGACTGGTCTGCATATACAACAAGGACTTAAATGTTTATCTAAATATCTGTACAAAAAATTTACCTATGACCCTGATAGATATCTGATAAAAATGAATAAAATCCTACATAACTCTTCATTTAAATCTGGAAATGACTTGATAAAAATCTGGCCACCTTTCTACTGTATCTCCCTTCTCAGATGAATTGATTGCATAAAAGTAAGAAAAAAATCCCTCTTCACTAAATATCTCAAAGAAAACCAAATAGCTGATAAAGGAACCCGAACTCTGACTATTCTGAATGTGCACAGTATTCGTAAGATATGTTGTAATATTAACGCTCCTTAACTACTCACAAGTGAGTGAAACATTAGAAGTCTAGGTTTGAATCACACAAAGACCAAGTTTTGATGCAATATATATTCCTACCAGTGTGTGGCTTACATTATGGTCTGGGGAGTCTGCCATCACATAATGTGTCACATTCTATAAAATAAAATCTGGGAATTATTGAAGCCATTGTCATTTCATATGACAAAAATATCAATGTTAAATGTGCCTTTAAAACATTTATCAGTCACGTGTGTCAAGAAGCAAGAGATGAGGAATATTTCATGTGAGTAAAATGCGGATAAGTTAACTTGACAAGAACATGCATTCACTTAAGAATGGGATATGTCCCTCTTGGCATGGACATCACACTGTGCAGAGTCTCCAAGAATTTAATTAGAGCTGTAATATAGTAATTAACTACTGTATATCGAAACCTTTTGTAATTTTTTTTCAATAGTGGGTGAAGAATGAGAAATGATCATGCTGGAAAAAAAAACAATGGCACAAGAAAACAAAAGCTACTCTAAATCCACAGGCACAAAAAGGAGCGTGGTGGGCTTTGTCATCACTTTGTTCCATCACTGACCTCACCTTGGACCCAACTACTTATGACACTTTCTCTGAGTTACATGAATGATGTACTAAAGTCTGATTATTTTTGATAGCTCTTTAGAAATAGTTCCACTTCTTTAAAGGAAATATCATTGCTGCTTCACAAAGTCAATGGGATAAATTCTTTCAGTTTTTAAATAGGTATCTTCCATAACTTCTCCACTGTAAGCATTGCTGGCGTTATGTAGAAAACCCTGGGTCCAAACACAACAGTCAGACACTTGAAGCACTGAAAACACTTCCTTTTATAATGTACACGTCTCTTAGGGCTTTGTTTAGCTTCCACAAACACCAATACAGAGGCTTGTGGATATTTTCTAAATAACCTAGAACAAGTCAGGAAGTAGGGGTGAGCCCAACTTGAGCCTAACCTGAGATCCCTTTTCTCCTTTTCTCATGCTGAAAGGAGGGCCAAGTACAAGAGAAAGGGAGAAACGGTTCAACCACACACTGCATATGCTCCCGCAGGCGTGTTTACTGATGCAGGGAAGAGGACAAGGTGGACTTGACACAGTGATAGGCCTATTAATCATCTCCTGCTCTGTGAATCTGTGAGTCAGCACTGACTCTTGGAGATCTTTACACTCAGCTCTGATCCCCTGAATAATCAGTGAGTCCTGAACCTAGTCCTTTTGTCAGAACTCTTTAAAATTTCATGTTTATGAAAACAATATCAGGATTCAATGAGTCATATACTAGACCCAAAATAAAAACATGTGCAAGTATTATTCCAGCTTGATCCTTGTTTGGGTGGGTGATATTAACCACTTCTGTTGTCATTTCTACACCCATAAAATAGGAATAACAGTAATTTACCTTTTTGATAAAGTATTTTGAAATCTGTGAGTAAAAAGCACTATGAAACAGCTTATTTCATAATTAGGTGTTGTTACAGTCTAGGTAGTGTTTGACAAAAATAAAGAGAATATAAAAGCATACAGGCTCTGATTTACTGTTACTTGGTTCCTGGGGATAGCCTTTCAGACTATCTTTGCCTTCTTCACTCAGCTGTATGAAGCTTAAACTCAATGTTACAGAGAATGAATGCTAATATGTTCAGGATAAATGCATCTATGAAGCATTTGTAGACATGATTGCAGACACTTACCACAGTGTTAACAGGTGACCATGTGTCTGCTGAGCCATAACTTTTTGTGTGGATTGTCTTAGCTGTTGCAGCTGCTTCTGAAAATCTTTTAAAAACTCAATCACTTTGAAAAAATACCTCCTGCCCAAGTTTCAAAGTCAGAATCCTCACTGACCATGGAGTTTCAATTCGTAATTCATCTGCTGGGATGGATGTGCTTGTACTTCAAAATGACAGACTTTTTGTTGACTAGTGAAACAGGGGCAGCGTTAAAAACAAAAATCCCACCTAGTTTCCCTGTGCTGCTTCCCATGACTCTTCTCACGTTTCATTGAGACTAGATTTCCAGGGGTCAGGAAAGTAAGCAGTCATCAGCAGGGGGAAGGACTTTCACTGCCACTGCATAGCGAATTTGAGGCCTGCTCAAAGGCTGCAGAGCAGTAGGAAGGACCCCCCAGTGCCTCCCCAAACAGCTCTTCCAAGCAGCAGGAGTCCAAGGGGGAAAGACGAAAGCCCACAGGGACAGGCTCTCTGAGGGAAACTGGAGAAGACATTTGTGGTCTGAGTATCAGCATCACTGGTTACACCATGACTGGCAAACATGGGCCAGGTCCTGTTCTTCAGCACAATGTGGCTTGAAGCTCTATGGCTTGATGCTCCTTCCTCCATCTGCGTAGCACAGACTCACCCTCATGGAACATCTCTGCTTGCTGCTATCCCCCAAATGAGGCCCAGGTATTGGCCAGGACAGTGGCTGCTGCCACGGGCCACGGCCACACCAGAGTGCACACCAACAACCACCACAACCCACGGGCTGTTAGAGCCAACTCCCTGCCCTCGTCCTGCCCAGATTGTTACTGTAGCCACTGGGGCTACATCAGCATTATTTAACAAAATGTGCCTTTAAACCAAATGTCACAATGCTGCTCGTGCCCATACTGAACAGTCAAATTGCCAACTGGGAATCGTGTCTGGCCTGCAGTAACTCCTAAACTGTCTCTGAGCCCTGTTGGTGTAAAGGCTGTTTGGCCTGGGCCAAAACCATGCCATTATGCCTTGTTCCATCTAGGTGAAAGGATGGACAACAGCGTGAAGGGGCCCGGGATCTTGTGGGGTGGCTGCCAGCCCCATGACCCTTCCTCCCTGAATCCCCAGTGCTCAATCCCTCGGTGCTTTGGTCCCCCCTCTCCATCTTCCTCTCAAAGGGCAGCAAAGTGAATTTACCGATCCCAGCAGGGAGCCCTGCAGCCTTATGTGCAGGGCCTGGGAAGGGGCAGGGCATGTAGAGGCTCCTGGAGAAACCTCTCCTCCCCACACCACCAGCTGGCCACCCCTCATCAGAGAGTATCGCCACAGGAATCAAACCTCACCTAAGTGACTTTTAGACTTCCCTACTTCCTCCCTGGTCCTCTGGAGGACTACAAGGACATCCAGTCCTTAGAAATCAGTATGCCAGGTAGCTCAAGTCATAACTCCAGCCCTCTCCTAGGTCTCTGTTGTAAACCTTCACCTAACACACCAGCACAATCCAGCCTTTCCACACCATGCCCTGCCTTCCTGCCTCTCCCATAATCCAGCTGGTTTCCACCTCGGAAAAAAAATCCAAACAAAGCCCCCTCCTCTAATACACAAAATTGGATGTACAAGAAGGTAATGTATTTCTGACTTCCTTCTCCAGCAATCAGGACCAGGGCTGTTCCCTCGCCTTTACATCAAAAGCTAATCCTCCCACCTCCTCCTCATAGACATGCAAGTTCTCTAGCCTCTTCCTCATTACATAAGGCACATGCATAATCCTTCTCCTCCCACAGAGCATCTCAAGAAACACAATCCTCCTCCTCCCCCTCAATCACACCAAGTCTAATCCCAACACTTCTGACATTACCCGCTAAATAGCCATCGGTAGGTACAGTGAGAACAAATGAAATGAAGCACTCTGCACATGGCTTAAACTACATCCTCACGACTGATTATTTCAGTTTTCTAGTCAGCATTCACATTCTGCTTTGTACCTGCATTTGAAAATTAGTTTTCTATACAAATTCTGCCTTTTTTTTTTTTTAGTGACGGATGAGAGAGAGACAGTGTGTTCTTTTATTAGTGAATAAAGGATTTTGTTTTGTTTTGTTGGTGGCATTTTATGGCCATATTTTACAGACAAGTTCATAGTAAGTTCAGAGGAAAAGAATTTTCAAAGAAAATCTAGTGCAAAGCATTGTGGGGAATGATATGGAAAGTTGACAAAACGATGATAAACAATGAAAAAAGAAATAATTAAGTGTGCTGAAACATTGCATCAGTATTTATCATATTGTTAACTTTTCTTAGGGAAAATGCTTTATTGTCTGCAGTTTCAGAAAGAGATCTTAACCTAGGCTATGGAAGCAGAATGCTGCATATATAATGGTTTTGAAACATATTTTTTCTATCTATATATAGAAAAAAAATAAAATGGAAAATATGTCTGTATGAGATAAGGCTTTCAGAACAAAATATAATACATGGAAATCCTTTCTTGAAGTGCTTTGTGGTCTTAAGGAGGTAGGAAACTTGAAACAGTAGTTATGGTAAACACAAGTCTAAACAAGGTGTGAAAAATTGGGGCATAGGCAGAAACAAAAACTCTGAAAAAAGCAGCTAAAAGAAGTGAGAGAGGTGATGTCTTACATGGACATGGCTAATTTATTTACAGTTACTTTAAAATCAATTTAAGAACACAATGGCAAATAAATAGAGAAAGTCTATGCCCAGCATTTAGGGAAGGTAGTAAGAAAATAAAGAATAAGTAGAGAGCTGGGCACTCAAAACTCCTAGCTCTAACTCCAGCCTGCCTGTGTCAAATTGGCTAAGCCATACCATCTCTTAGACCAGTTCCTTTCATGGCTAATGGAGTGACAGTATTTTCCTCTCGAGCATGCTATCAAGATGAATTAACTAAATTATATTAACTAAGGCTACCTCACTGTCCTCCTGCAAATCTTCCATCAAGGCTCCTTCCTTGCCTTGATGTCTACAAAGGATATCTTGACCGCTGGGTAGCTGGTATATTAAGATATCTGCCTTTTATAAGTATATCTACATTAGCAAGCAATTTGGTGCAACAGAGGCAGAGCATTAGATCACAGGAGTTGATACTGGGGCACCTACATCTATATTACTGGGGCTTGGGTTTACTATTGACTAGATTCAGCCTCGTCCTCTGTACTGAATCATGCCTGTAGTTCACATTTGTTTCAAGAGACCAACTATTGGTTTAGATCCCTGTATTTCCATCAGTGCTCAGAGTGTCTCTGCTGTGTTTCTGAAAAGGAGCTTCTGCTTTATTTCCCTTCAGAGGAATCTACTTCAACACAAACCAAAACCATTCCACAAACCAAGCTGACATATGCTAAGTAAAAAAGACCACGGAGGTTTTCCTCAGAACGACACTAGTGCTCCAAACCAAAACGCTAAGACAGGTGTAACCAATGCTGGCTACTATCTTTTTTCTTTATGCACTCCCTCTATCACCTTATCCATATCTTGTTGTTTTTTTAATCTTCAAGACATGTTAAAGTTTTACACCATGTAAGGTTTTAAGGGCGAAGCCACTCTATGAAGACTGCTCCTGGCTGCAGTTTACATGAACTCACAAACAGCTGCAATGGCACAAGTTAAAATGCAAATAATTGAGATGCAACAGCAGAAACATCTGGTGTTAGGTATTTTAAACTAATTTCCCAACTTTAGTGTGGAGCAGTCTAAGACAGTAAACTTTTGGGGTAGTTGCAGTCAGGTCTTACTCCATGATAAGGTTCCTATCACAATATCTTTATTCATACAGCGACACTATATTAAGGAATTATTTGGCTCCGCGTCTGTACTGTAAGATCAATTTTCTCAACAATAATCAATTTAAATATTAGTGTTAATAATTTGTCTTATTTTTTTTCTGGTACGTTTTATCTTCCAACTTGTTATCCATCTGAAAGGATAAACTGCAGGGTTTATCCTATCAGTAGAAAGAACAGATAACATATATTACTGTTTAGAGTACACTTAGCTATGCTTTATTTTGTATATGAAACAATTACTTGGAGAGTGACTATAAAAGACATTTGATGAAGACAGTGTTGAGAATGTTTATTAAATATTGAAAAAGGATAACATCTTGATACAGGCCAAACAATATTTTAAGTAGGAAGGCTTCCATTTTGTTGTTACTGTGTTTTTAACTGCAAGAGTGAAGATTTCTATTCTCGTGGAGAAATCAGTCAGAAATCAACAATAATGAGGAATATATTCAAAAAGGTTACTTCAAGCACCAGGAAGCTAATCTTCTTTGGTTGCTCACAACTACTAAAGAGATAAAAGCTTATTCAAGGAATAATTCAGAGCACCTAAGCTAAACACTGTCTCTGAACCACCTTCTACCCACATCCTTCCCCACTGAGAGGAAGAAATGAAAGCTAGCCTTAAGTTAGCCTTTCTGAATAACTCCTGTTTGTGAACAGCATTCCCGTATACTTTATCTCTTTAATCAGAGGGTTTAAAATATATTGTTTTATTTTGAACTCCAAGTGCTTCAATTTTGCCAGCCAAATCCCACTGAAATAGTCCCAAATTTTAACATTTCATTTGGACTTGCCATTAAAAATGCTTCAGTAACTCTTTAAAGTAGAAGTATTTCAGCTTTGAGAGTTATTAGTTTTGATCCACTTGCAGAATAATATGATTTATTTTATCAATATTCTTGTGGACTCCTGCTAATGATATTCAGCTAAGGTCCTCATATATACCATTTCAACTTAAGGTAATTCAGAATTGACCTGAAATTACTACAACCATATTCAATGCTACTTTGCTGATATTACCTTGTAGTTAGTCCTTAGGGATAGGCATCCACATAACAAGTTTATGGTTAAATAATGTTCTAATACCTTAAAAATGTTCTAGTGCTCTAGAAAAACACTATTTGTAATACCTTATACCTTAAGGGTAGATATAAATAACAACAAAATCTTAGAGATACTCATGGTGTGAGCATTGTGCAAAAATTCAATATATAGCGGGATACTGCAAATGGGTGCAAATTCACCTATAACTAAATCCTAGCTGTTGTAGACAGAAGGAACCTCAAGAATTTATGCAGTCCTTCCCTCTCTCAAGTTAGACCAAATCTATCTACACCATCCTAACTGATGAAGAGATGCTTTTGGTCCAGAGCCGTTTCTGTGTGTTCTTGTTTTGTGCTCCCTAACACAAGTCACACACAACCCACTGCAGAGTCTTTGCAGCAGTGGTGGTGCTAAGCCTGCGTCTACCTCAGGCTCTACCAAGTCAAAAGATGAGTGGCTCTGTGCTAACAGGGATCACTCAGTAAATGTAGCGATAAGCAAATGGCAATACATTGCCTTCAAATCTTGCAAATAATATTTTTTAGTCTGTTTCAGTTTTTGTATTGGGTTCTTTTTGTAAACAAGAAAAAATTATCATATTTAAAGTGGATATTAAGTTAACCACTATTTATTTCCTAGGGACCCAAGAAGTCTTAAAAGACAGAGGAATTTGAAAAAGTCTTTTATTTTCATGTTTCTAATCATTATTGTCCTTCTGCTTCTAAAATCAAACCAGTTCTGCTCATAATTTCTTGGGTTCTCAGAATGAAATATTTGCAGAGACTAAAATCCTTGTGTGACCCAGAAACATCACTACTTTCCAAAAATATAATGACATGCTCACCTATTAAAGCAAACTTGATACTTTACATCCTTTTCACGAAATCACACCACAGTGTTCCATTGTGGCAATCTCATTGAACATGTTGCCAAACTTCCTTTATTAGAGACAATCACAAGAATGACACTTTCAACTAATTATTAAATAATCATCTCACTATCTCTTTTTTTTTTTTTTTTTAAATCTGCTTGTTTGCACTACTTAAAATAGTTATTGGTTCTTCAGGGCATGTTTTTTCAACCTGTAGTTACCTTAAGTAATACAAGGTCCAGCTGACTTCCATATCTTTAAGAGACTCTCAACATAACCTAAATGTGTGTAAGAAATGAAAAACCAAAAATTTGGCCTTAGGTGTCCAGCTACACACTTCTTCCACAATGTATCAAACTCTCCTTCCTTTGAATTAATGTCAGAGCTGAGCTTTTAATGCATGGCCTTGGCTTGATTTATGAGTACATTTGAGGAATGTGAGGTCACTCAAGCTAGCAAACCAGCTGGCCTCCATGCAACGGAGCCAAACAAAAACTTTAGGCAAAAATGTCACTGTGCTTGCTTCAAAGAATGTATAAAAGAATCTTTTAAATTTTATTTAAAAACACATCAATAAATTTATATTTTCATTTTTTTAAGTGCAGACCTATTTTAAGTGGCAGCCAGAAATGCACCAGTGGAAATGTATTTTTTTTCCCAGTCTGTCCTCACGAAGCAGTACCTACAGCCATAGCTACTTTACTCTTACCAGTGTGAAAATGAACATCTAAAAGGAAGAGCCTCTCTTTAAACTAAAAATGAGTAAAACTTAGTCAGTTATGTGATGTAACATGCCATTTGGAATGGAGGAGTTAGGTGAATGTTGTATGGAGACTGAAGAGACATGCATGTAGTACACAAATTCCAACATATTGTTTTACTGGCAGTTTGGGAAAAATCAGGGTTAATCTAAAAAGACCATGGGGCGGTCTAGAGGGAGTCAGTATTTATGGGCTTGTTCTGCACTCAGTGAATAAAAAGAGACATGGTATGAAGGCAACATCAGTTTTCCATCTTCTTCAATTTATAGATACTTGATCTATTACAGTGAAGTGCAGAAATCTTACAGAATAAATTTGCCTTTGTTTTTGCAATACCTTCCTAAGATAACAGTCAGTCTGCCGGTTTCCTGATAAATCAGCCATACATGGTCAGCCGCTCTGGAGCTATACATTGCAATTTAGGGAGACAGTAGAAGAGGTCTAGACAACCATGTTTCCCCAGGGACAAAGCACTGCAAAGATACATGTGCATTTACACAGATCTAACGTTGTCAAATATTGTAATTTTATCATGACATTCATAACAGGCATTTCTTTTAAAGATCTGCTATGCTTATTGGAGAATATCAGCTCCAGTTTAACAAAGAAATGGAGCTACTAGCTCTGATGCTTAAAAAAAAAAACATCCTTGAAAGTGTGAACCCTGACAACTCAAAAGCTAGAAAAATATAGAGAGGGGTTTGGTTTTTTTTTTATCTTACAATTTCTAAATGATTTTGTGGCCTGCTTCAACCGGTAATATTCACACAGATGGGTTAAATGTCATTTTGCACTCTGAATTAACTCCCTAAAAATCTGTTCTCAAAGCCTTGTCACTCACCTGAGTAATCCTACTGGTTTTAAATGGGCCTCCATAAGTGACCAGACTAGTCTACTTCTGCACGCTGCTGAGCGTTACGTAGGAGGTGCTGATACTCCCACATCCCTTTAAAAAGAAGATTAGGCACTAAGATAAGTGAAAACTTCTGTTCAAATTGGCTCAAATCCTTCTCCTATTTAAATTGGTGGCAGAACTCCCACTTACTTCAAAGGTCCAGGACAGGCACACTGTATTAATTAGGACAGTACAAAAATTCTCATTACAAAACCGAAGCATGTGACACTCACCTGATTTAAAACAAAACCAGAAAACACGGTCTTGGATTGGCATCTCTGTGAACACTGGGCGTGACAGACTTCAGTGCAGAAGTCTCAGAGAATCGGGATTTTGAAGCAAAAATATGTAATAATGAGATACTCTTATTCGTTAGTCATTTATTATAAGCCTGACAGTAGGACCCTTTTATGGCAGGTCTAAATTTCTTGGAATTCATGTACATGAGAGCACAACTTGGCCAAACAGTAGGTCATGATTGCCACAGCTCTACTTATATTGAAGAGAGCTGGGGCTTTCTAATTTTAAAGAAATTTCAGCCTTTGCACCACTCTCTGCAATTCAGTGTGCTTCAATGGCAGCTCCTTCAGCACTAAAGGGAAGAGCCACCTCAGCACAACGCTTGCTATAAATCTAGCATTGCCACATCGGGCTCCTCTCGTAGCAAAGCCCCAACACAGGGCACATATAATTCATTTATTTCACCCTACTGGCTCATCTTCACTCCCTCATAGAAGATGTAACCATGCCAGGCTGGCCCCTCTGAAAATAGCCTCTCTGCTACATCAGTTAAACTTGAGAGCTGCACTTTGCAGCGCAGTGGCAACGCTAGCTCAGTTCTGATGGTGCAGGGAGGCTGAGGCCACACTTCTGCTCCCCAGACCAAGTGGCAACGTATTTGCTCCACATCATACTGAGCCTTTTTTTGAAGCGATGGAGGAGCAAGCAGGCTAATGTCAGGCTGAATATTTTTAATATTTATAATGAATAAAATTATATGCTTGTAATGCAACCTTCAGCATAAAAGCATTAAAAACTAAATTTTTATTTGGATTATATTCATGGTAATAACAAGTAATGTAGGGGGGGTTTTGTGACATAGGTTAAAAAGTCTGTAACCTCTAATTTGACAGGAACTCTATTATCACTCTCTGGAAAATTAGACAAGATAGAATATTAAGACATCCAAAAACTGACACAAATAGAAAACTAGGTCTCTCACTTGCTCCTCTTTCTTTAAACAAGGAAGATGATTATATGCTGTTTGACATTCCATTTTCAGGGCAACTAAAGAGATGCTGGGAGTCACACTTCATTTATTCTTCCAAATGCCACCACTGAAAAAAAAATGTGTTGGTATTTGAAGGCACCATACTCCCACAAACAGCGGCCAGAATTAACCTTGTCTTCCTGATGGTTTCATTTGTGAAGTCCCTCTGTTTAGTTTCTCAAGATGAAATTAAAAATACCCTCATGGCTTAGTATAAGCACTTAAAGCATATACACTACATGGTGGGCCAAAACTCCCCAGGGTGTAGCCTTGCTGAACTCATTGTATTAGACAAGTCAAGGGGAAATATGCTCTTGTAGAGATTTCCAGCCTCAAGATATTTGGATTTGCTTAAGGTTAGCATCTGAAATTTTACATAACTGTTCAGACTGAACCTCAAGAAATTTTGAGGTTCACAACCAACTCTGAAACTAAGAGTGCAAGAACTTTAACAACTCTTTAATTATTCCCAGTAAGATGTTTTGCTTTTCAGTGTGAGTAAAACAATGTTGGTTTATATCTTGTCATATGAGAGAACAAAGGCATAACACTGCACACGTTTCCTCAAACAAACAAACAAACAACCCCTCCATGTTTTCGGTTGGAATTTTATCAATCCAAAATAAGAAAAAAAGAAAATTCAATTTTTTAAATCTACTCAAAGATGACACAAAAAATTAGAGTCATTAGAGAGTTTTTAGTCTGTTCTTACTCAGGCAAAAGTCCCATTGAAATGAAGCCAACATTACTTCAAAATCTGAATACTGTTTCATTCAGCTTTTCAGCACCAAGATGAAGCTTTAGTTACAACCATCTGTCATGGGTATAATCTCATAGCACTGATACCCATTTCTCTTAAATAAAACCTTTCTTCATAAACTCTTTATCTACCTCTGGAGTATACACAAAGCTCAAAGAATACAAATGAAAAATAAGTATTTTTACTATCTTTGTACATGAACAATAATAGTACCTTGCACTGTAATAAAAATTCATCCCAGATAGCTTAGCTAGGCTAAAACACACACTACAATACAGTATCTTGAAGACAGAGATTAAGACTTGCTTTGGCACATCTTGAAAGAATGTATGAACCAAAAGGATGGTGGAGAAGAGACAATGTTGTATTTTAGGATCTCAACACATTGTGAGGTTTCTTAAATGGCAGTTCCCTCCACTACCATTAAAAATCCACTATACATGCATTATTGACTATTAATAAGATGAAGTTTACAATGTGCTTTCAACGGGAAAATTATAGAGGACATGGAAAAATATTATTATAATTGTGACCAATAATAAAACATAATCATCCCTGAGAGCTTGCATTCCTCCAAATATTTCACACTGGCCTTGCTAATGTGTGACAAAAGGCTCAAAACTCTGGACAAAATAGAGAAATAGAGGTTGATGACGACTGAAATGAGGAAACAGCACAGTCTGCTGGTTAAGGCATTGAACTGGGTGTCACGCCGCATGGGGCTGCATTTGTAACTTGGCTACTGAGATGCTGCTTTTCCACTGGCCAAGTAAGTAGTCAGTCAGTCAGTCTGGCCAAGATTAAGACTATACGAATGCCTGCGCAGTGCAAGGTGCCGGCAGAGACATTTACTTGCATTCTGACCTGTCCTGCTGGACTCCATCCTGGTCCCTACGGCCACCTCAGCATGATGCTCTGTCCACCTGCAGTGCTTGGGATACACTAACTTAGTTACTTCCAAACTAGCTTGACCATACCCTTCCCTTCAGACATGACCCTTCCTAAAAAGTAACAGGTCAAAGTCATACCAGAAATTCCAAGTTGTGTTATAGTAAGTGCTAAAAGAACTGGCAATTTTTATTTTCACACATAAAACCTTAAATAATGTATACCTCTTTCGATGTATCAAGCCCTGAAAGTCATCACCAACTGCTTAAAACAAAAAGCAAGAAAGACAATTGTTCAGAGGAAAGATGACTTCTGACTTTAGACTTATCCAAGATTTTTGACTCATGACAGACCTTTTAAATCAGAGTAATTGATTTTTGAAGACCTGGAATGACTATACTGCTAATTTTTTTTTTTTTTCTATCTTAAAGGCCTGCTTTTTATCTTCAGTGACAACACAATACTAAGTAGTAGATCTTTTCTGGTTGGTTTGGGTTTTTTTGCAAGGAATGTCATTTTAAAACAGTCCAGATACTTCCAACTTCTAAAGACAAGCAGTAGCAAAAAATTACTTGCATACAGAGTGCTTCAAATTTAGAAGTCCATATTAAGCATTTTATAATTCTTGAGGACTCTGGTAACTGCAGTCTCCTAGCTTACTCTTCTGTTAAAATGCAGTAAATTTAAGACAAACCATCCGTATATTTCTATTGGTAAAAATGAGATAAACATTGGCCCCTGAAAATATCTCCACAACTAAAGGGAATAAAACCAAGTAAGCCTATTCCTCTAGTGTAAACAGATTATTCCCTTGCTTAAAGTGATGAAGCTGTCTCTCCCTGTTGCGCAAATACATAAAACAATGTATCTTCTCTATTTGCCAGGATGCTGGGTAATGTCTCCAGGGCTGACTATCAGCTGGTTTAATTGCAATACAGTTTTATGTTAGTCATAGGAGAGGGGCATTTGCTAAGCACAGTGAAGACGGTGGGAGAAGAAAATAGGTCAGATAGCTTACAAACATGCCAGAAACAGAGACTAATAGTTTGACTTTTTATTCTATAAAAAAATAAATGTTGCCCCAGCAGCATGCTATTTGGTACATCCATCTAATTTATTAAGTAAACAAGAAGACAAAAGGATTTGCTGAAGATAGTACTCCTGTGTATTTGTGAACTAGTTTCACGTAATTAACAAAATTGATGATAAATATATTTTTGTTTTTACTTTCCTTTGTTTTCACATACAAATATGCAATATCAAGTGGAATAAAATCTGCTACACTGATTAGGAAACTACCACTCTATGATTTATTTATATGTTTAGTAACAGCATTTTCCCTTTTGCTGGTTCCTTCACCTAGTAAAACAAAAGGGCAAAACAGTAGGAGATATGCAGAATTTCACCCACTAGAATTTTGGATTAAAACCCACAATATGCACACAGCCCAGGCTGCATGTTCACACACAGCAAAGCAAACTGCAAAAAACATGAAAGGGGAGAAAACACTGGACAACTCTGAACAAAAGCAATCTCAAGTACAAAGACTTGAGATCTTTTTAAGATCTTTGCAAGCAGAGAGGAAAATAAGTGCTTCAAAATGGGGGCAAAGTGAAAAGGGTTCTTTATAAACACAGACTCGAATCTTTCAGACATTAAAGACTCATATTATAGACTAACACTATAAACTCTCCCAAATCTTATCTCTCTGGATGCTTGAATTAATTTTGCTGTTGTCACTGAGAATTAAGTTTACTTGGTCAATCAGATCTGTACAATTCTATGCAAGAATTTGCAACCTTTAGTAGTTTGTGGAAGCAGCTCTGTAGAACAGGGCCTTTGGAACTATGTTTATAAGAGAAGACAGAGGTAAACAGCCCTACTGCAGCAGGGAGAGTCCTGCAGAGAGGAAACCCAACAAAAGACACATTATGCTATTAACAATAACAAAACAGCTCTATTATTTCATCTTATTTTTAATATTTATGTTGGCTTGGTGCCCAAAAACTCCAGTGAGTCCTCCTACATCTCAAAATTTGAATAGACCTTACAGACTGAATTAAGAGACCACAGGTAAAATATTTTTTCTCTAAAAACACAATTTCTGGCATTTGAAAAATTTTCTTTTCCCTGCTTTGCCTGAGAAGCACAGCGGACAAGTGTGTTCAGTTTAAGATTCCCAAATTTATCATATATGCTGCAATGACAGCATACTCACATGACGACGGTAGCCAAAATATCAGTGCTGATTCATATCTGCACGAAACTCACTCTTCAGTTCATAAAATCCTTCTTATCTTTTTGCTAAGTTTGAGGTCTGCTGGAATCTAAAAGCTCAAAGTGAAAAACTAACAGCATGTATCTATTCTGGGGCTGAGCTGGAAGAAAAAACTGAGTTCTACAGCTTTCCCCCAAAACAGTAACACATTTAGGTTTTTTATAACTCTCACGTATTTTGGAAATTTTTGTGAACCTCGCCTGACATTCAAATTCAGCTTAAAACTAGGGGAGACTCCTCTCCTTTTATTCCTCCATACAAATGCTTTGAGAAGGCTAATACAAAACAAAGATATTAATAGCATATCATGACATGAATACATGAATGTCGCAAAGTAATTATTAAAATATAAAAAGGAGAAGTAAATAGACAAAATGTACTGTGAACTGTTTCTGTTAAACAGCAAACAGAAAAAGGAAAAGATAAAGACAGTGTTTATATGTTAGAGATTATAAAAGGTTCTAAAAACTGCAGCATGACTTTGGCATGGGTGATACAGAGTTGTGAACACTTTCAAGGAGGTCCCATCAGACCTTGGAGCTAACAATCCTCTTTCAAATCTGTCTACTTCTTCCTTTTAATCTTCCTTTTTGTTGTTTTTGCTTGAGAGAAAACAACAAGGAATGATGCTGTGGGAGAAATGCCAATACTCAGTTCCTGCTGAGAAGAGAAAAAAAAATAAAGTGTTGGAGCTGGAGCTGCTGAATCCTGCTCACTTTGTGCAAAGGGATTAAGCAACGTCTCCCTTCACTGACTAAATAGGGCAAATTTGGTTTACCTGGGTGAGATAGCATCTTTCACTGATGGTGTAATGTAAATACTGAAAATAAAATGATGTGGGTTTGAGGTAGAAAAGGATGTGTTGATTCAACTCCACTGCTGCCAAGAGCAGCAATCAAGGGAGATGGAATTTGCTCTGTCTTAGGTGGTGAGCCCCTCCACACTGGCCACTGCAAGGAAATGCCACAGCTCTTCCATGGAGGTACATCTCGATTGCTCAGACTATGAGTCAAAGACAAGCTTCTGGTAACAGAAGAGGCAACTCAGTTTGCACCCAAAAAAAAAAAACCCACCAAAAAACCCTAACGAATTACTCAAATCTGTCTCATTTTTGAGCAAAGATTTGGGATACAGTATAAAATGAGATTTTCAGATTTTTTCAACTTTCTGTCCCTGCTTCAGTTTTTTTATACAGAGTTTATAACTAAGAAGATGACATGAGACATCTGAAGGAAGCTATTTGTTGTTCTCCCGTCTCTGTCACAGAGTGCAGCTGAGGGTTCAGAAAGCTGGTATTCCTACCACGTGGTATAACTGCCAAGAAGAACAAGTACGACATTCAATATTTAGTCTTAAACATTATTTTCCTAAAAAGAACCACATCACAAATCACAACAAAAACTAGCAATACAAGCACTGGTCATTTACAAACCTCTAAGGGCCTCAAATTGTTTTTCTATAGGACACCAAACACTATGATCCATATTACAGAACTAAAACCCAAAGTGCAGACAAAAGTCAAATATTTTCTCTTAATCTGATTGTTTTATCCATGGTACCACACTTACTTTACCATTTCCAAGTACTGACTCAGAGTTTAAGTAATATCGAATTTTGGAGCTTTTGAAACATGACTGCAGAAGGATTTCCCTCTGTGGAAGTTCACAGTGCCTGCATTTATACTCTGAGAGTATTAACAATATTCTGTTCAAAAGGAAAATTGGTCACCTTGTTCTAAAACTGGTGTCCTTCCCAAACAATGGAAAGCAGAAAAAGCAATAGTAATAACTTGTCAGAAACACACACACAATTGAGAGCTAACATTTTTTTTTGAAAATCCAGGCCAAGACAACAGAATACTTCTGAAGCCGTGAGCAGGATCTTGATTTTTTGGGCACCTCCACGGGCCAGTGTCCTGGCTCTAGCAATGCCAAATTCCTCCTCATCTGTGGGCACGGTGACAATTTGCACAGCTAAGCAAAAGTATCCAACAGTTGCTGGATTTCACATCCAACTTTTTGCCTTTACTTCCAGTCCCAAGGTTAGGCCACAGCAGAAAAGCAAGCAAGTCAGACAGCATCATCCTACAGGCCACCAGCTGGACACCTCCATGTAATTCCAGCTTTAAGTTATATTCTTCATCTCACTCTTTGATGTAGGAAGTTGCTTCCTTCTCTCCCTTCTTTCCTTCTTTCTTCCCCCAGTTATTTATTTAACTTTTAGGAGGCAAACAGAAAAGGGAGCCAGCACAGGTGCACAGGAAGGGCAAGTGGATGATGCCCTCACTATGCAGGCTGTGTCCCTGCACTGGAGGCCAGCCCACTGCCACTGTAAAATTCGGGTAACAGAGCTACAGCTCACAGCCAGGTGGCTTGCTCTTTCACTGCCAATGAAGCTCTGAGCTTCAAGGCTGCCAAGTCAAGTCATACCCCTCCTCTGTGATACACAGGGAGATACGAGAAAGAATTTTCCCTCTGAAGCCCTTCCTCCAGTTCAAGCCCTCTCCACCTGCGAAAGAAACTGTGGAAGTAAAGATGTGCATCCCCAGGCATGTGTACGCTTTCATGCCTGACCCTGACCACCAGTGACTGGAAGATGTCACTGTGAGAGGATGGTCCTGATATTAGATGCTGACTGTCATGGAGAAGAGAGCAGAAATAAGAAAAAGAAATGATACACATTCCTTCTTTCTCACATATGTGTCAGTTATTTCTCCATGCCAGCCAATTACAGGCTCCAGAACTAGAAATTTCTTCACACTAGTTCAGTCCTGCCTTCCAAAATAAAAAAGGCTTAATTTGAAGCTCAGTTCAGTCAGAAAAGAAAAAAGTCCTTCAGCTTCAAAGTCTTTCAAGCCATATGTAGTACTTCAGATTTTCCATTTACCCTGTGGGCTGGACAAACATTTTCTCTCCCTTGACCCTCCCAGGCCTCTGCCTCACCAACCCACTTGTTCGCACACACATGCTCGCTTTAATGAGCCTTCGTTCTATCTTTCCCTTCATACTAAGCTGTTTTAATATTTCTGGTTTATTCATTTTAAAATTTTCATCCAACTAAACAAACTTAGAAATCCAATGACAGAATTATTTTCAGCACTAGTAAGATCAAAACAAAGTTTCTTAATGTTTTCAAAAGGAACATCTGATATACTTAAAAAAAAAAAGTAGCAATAAGACTCTTACCTTAAGTTTTGACCGAACTATGCAGGAGAAATCTTAACTTCAGTTATCATGCAATATGCAAATTTCAATATGATATTTTAGCTGATGTTGAAGCATGTGGCAGAAAACCTGGCTTATAGCAAAAAGCCAGCTTGCCGGGAAGGCTTGTGTGCCTGCTATTACAGAGATGTAGACAAAAGAGGTATCCTAGGTTCTGCAATACCTAAATGAACAGACCTAATTTATCTAAGTCCTTGACAGCCCACACAGTACAAAGCAGAGGTCTTAGGGCACCAAGAGGGGGAAGTCTTTAGAAATGCAGCACAATTTTTGCACTTTGGTATCCCGCAGATAGGCAATATAATTTGCAAAGGTAGAATACCTTTGACTATTTACTGAAGAATACCACCGTTGTTTTTATTTTGTTTGTCATTGATAGAGCTGCTTAACTGATCCTTGCTTTTGCCTGGATATTCTTTGGAATCTCCCATCCTAATGTGCTGCTGTTCTCTATTTTACACTTGTTGCATAATCAGCAAATAGCAAATGGACTAGAAAGAGCCTGTCCAAAGGGGAACTCTCTGCACCCAGCCCACAGTAATTACCAGCCACATGGAAGCCAGCAGGCAGTTATGATACACCCTGGAGGTAACAGAGATTTTGAAAGGGAGACAGCAATCCCCCTTTCAATATGGTTGCTAGTGTTGGAAGGTACATTTGCTTTTATTTATCTGGGAGAGCATATGTCAGGAAGAAGAAAAGAAACAAATTCCTATTTTTTAAAGCTCTACAAAGTCATATGAGGAAGCTGCAGGTTAACACAGCTTCAAACTGTTGCTGCTTTAGTTTTGCTTTTACTGTGGAACACCATGGGGTAAAACCTTATTCTTCCTCTAAAAAAAACCCCATCTCTATTGATATCAGAAAAGGGCGGGGGAAGAAAAATGACAGCCACTGGCCTGCCCTTTAACCTTTCTAACAGAGCTGGTGGCCGCAATGAAGCTTAATCAATGCAATGGAAGTGACATTTCGCAGTCAAATCAAATTAAATGGAAATGAAAGGAAAATCTGAGGTCCAACCTAAAGGCTGTTCCCTCTTGCACCGAGGTCATTGCCATGGCAACTAAATGCTACAAATGTGTAGAGTAAATCCTTAACAAATCTGTAGAAAGCATGTCCAATTGAATATGATAGTTCCTGTCACTGTACTTTGTACCTTTCAAAAGAAAGGGAGAAAATAAAACAAAGCGCATCTTACAGTCCGTGTAACAGAAAAGAAGTTCTGCCAGAAACTACGCGGCACAGCGGCGTGCTTAATCTTTCTCTTCTGCTTGGACATGAAGAAACCGAACAGCTTTGCTGTAAGACAGCAAGTGGGTAACTATGGACAGAGACCATATTAAGTGGATTAGGGCATGGTGTGTTACATTTTTCAGTCCTGCTTCAACTGGAGGGCTGGTGACTGCAAAAACTTCCTTGTATCGTTGCAAATGCATTTAACCGCGGCTGAGAGCAATTCCTAGTGCAGATTGCCCACGGCTCCGATCATCCCACCCAGCTTAGCACGTACCTCCGTCACTCCCACCCTCCGCCTTTTCCTGGGGTGAGAAGGCTGCTTTCTCAGAGGGTTTGAGATGGTGAAGGGCTGATCCGACCTGCTAAAAAAATCAGGGATGCTCCCACCTTTCTGTGTGCAGCCCTTCCTTTGTACACCCCAAGGCTCCCCTTGCAATGGGGCTGAAGCAGGGTGGGAGCCCCAGCAAAAAGCTCTCACCCAGATGCCCCCCGACCTACCCACAGCACTCCCTGTGCACAGGGGCTGCCAAGAAAGGGGACGATGTCAACCCATTCTGCCCCTTACAAACTCCGGCGTCACAGGCAGCCTTCGCCCCTATTCCCTCTGCGTCAGCTCTGACCGACACACGGGCAAACGCCCCACCTCCACATGCCCCTGTAGAGAATTAAAGATCATTACTGATTCCTACTGCCACTCATGGATATTTCACTCCTCAACCTAACAGCTTCTGACAATGAAGGGCAATTTAAGAACCACAGCAAAATACAACAGCTGCACACTCACTCTGTCGAGTGCCGACTTCATCTCAACATTTTCACCTGTGTAAGCAAAGAGATGGAGGGGGAGGCACCAAGCCCAGGATGTGGGATTTTTCTGTTTCTTGTGAGTTGTGGAAGACTACACACCGAGCTGTGACCTTCCCCAAACTTGTCATTTATCTGAGCTGCATAAGGTGGCAACCATTATCCTCTCCTTGAACACAGTGAAGTTTTGATTCAGCTGTAGTGATGCAGTCACTGTGCATTACGGAAGATTTCAAGAGATTATATGCCCTGGGCCAGCACAGGCTGGGAGTACTGCAAATCTGATAAGAGGTGACATTTTCTACTCAAATACATACAGCCGCAGGACATCACACACCTTCCTGCATGAATAGCAATACACACTAATGAACTAATTTCTGGGGGGAAATTGTTACTTCCCAAGTGGGTGGGGGAGGAGACTACTCTGCCACTTCAACTGGAAGGGATTCTGGTTTTCTTGCGATCTTTTGCTGTATTTTCACCTTTTCCAAACAGTGCTATTTCACACAGCTACACAAAGCATCTTCAGACAAGGCCATCTAGTTGGGAACTCTGTGTGACACATCCTACAGTACGTATATAAAATCACAGAGCAGCACACCAGGCTATATGCTCCTCTGCAAAGGAACAACTCAGAGTATGGATATACCTCATCACACCCACTGGAGAACCTCCATTATATGTAAAGACATACATTTACTTTGAGTTTATTCAGCTAAGCATTATATTCACTAAATACTGCTGGATATTCTAACTTACGATAGCCATGCCCTTCTTTTTATCACAGATAACCGTGATATTTACAGATCATCTCACATTTCTTTCACCCTTTAAATATCGCTGTATGCTTGTGCTCACTACACTTACACTCCCATTAGCTGAAAATGAACTCAAAAAATTTGGCTGGCAGTTCAGGGAAGACACTTGTGCTGGAAGAGTCAAATGGACAATTCATTTCAAAATATATGTAAGCTGTGACTCAGAAACACAAAAGGCCAAGGAAAACTGCCTTTAAATTACTACTATTGTGGTCTTCTTGAGCTTCTAGGGAAAAATAAACTGAACAAATATTTCAGAGGACCAGGTAGATCAGGGAAGCAGTAAATTAATTTACGGAGAGGGGAGGTACCAGTACAGAGCTGCAGGCACAAGCACTGCATGGTAAGACCAGCGTTTTACCCATGCAAGTGGTTTCTTAAACTCATTAGTGGAAACCTCATATTATCTCTGTTAATATCAACCACAAATTTCAGAGGATTTATAATCTAGAAATCTAGGCACTCTCATAACAAGTAACTGTGAAATGCAGCCGAGGTGGCAGTCAGGTGGACAACATCACCCACATCCCATCTGAATATTTTATCACAGTATAATACAATATTTAACCCTGAGATCTTTAAGCTTTGCTTTGGGTTAAAGGAAATAAAATGGGCTTGACACAGTATGGAACATTGCAGAACAGATCCAGGCATAAAAGGAGGGATGAAATGTGAAAGGCACTTACTACATAGAGAGATGAAACTCTGGAAATGGAGACCAGTATTTCTAACATATAAACACTACTTTTACTCAGTTGTTCTACTAAAGGGAGAAGCAAAGTCCCCTCAGAACAGTTACTGGTTGTCCTTCTAAACACTTGAGAATGATATGTAAGAAAAACATTTAATAACATCTCACCTTTGTTACAGGATTTATTAAAATTTTCTGAATTGTTACATAAATGTGTGGGATCTTACTTAATATGCCTTGGTCTTGACTTCATAAATTAAAGGAGTATTTTAAAAAAGCAGAATCTGCAATGTGATGGACAATGACAAGCAAATAAGGATACTGAAACAATTTTTAGGTATTTTTGCAATACTGTTTGATACGTATTTTTTCATGTTATTTCTTTTATATTATTTTTGAGATCTAACAACTGCTTTTAATAAGCAACTGTTATTGCAAACATATAATTATACTAGGCCACAATCCAACAAAGCACTTAAGGGCACAGATTAAAGACACTGAAAACAATGGGATTATTTATGTGCTTAAGGTTAAGCATCTGCTGAAGGACTTGGATGGATCAAAGCCGCATTTCTATTACATCTAGAGAAAAAATATTATATATGTTAATTAGACGTAAAATATATGTAAATTATCTAGCACATGAAAAATAGCACTTGCATACATTTTTACACCCCTATACTATTTGTAACAATAGAATATTCCAGTTAGCCAATATGAAGAACAACTGCTAATATCAGCAATTTCATCAAAAGGTGAAAAATTCTGGGAACTGACTGATTATGAAATAACTTGCCATAAGAGACTTCCCTTCATAAACCATCTCCTGACTAAGTAATTCATGTTCTGAAGCAAAAACAAGAAAATAAAGAGACAGAAAGCACATCTCATTTATCTTCAGACTTCAATAACGCTTTTAAAGCTTGATTTGTTAACTTTCAAAAAATCAATTTAGTTTTAGTAATAAGATCCACAAGTTATTTGCAGTTAGTGCCTAATAAGCTTATTTTATCAAAATTTCTTCCTTGTTTTTTCAATTGATCAATTCCTTGTTCTTGAATTAAGGATGAAATGGATCACAGTGCTTGGCTTCCATTCTCTCCAGAATTATTTGTTTTAATTGTGTACCTTTTCTTATTCTTCAGTTCACTATTAAAAATCAGATCTACTAAAAAAACTTGCAAATATTTCCACTGTAAATTGCTCTTTCATCTATATTGAACATTTTCAATAAATACACCAGTTTTTATGATATATCATTTTTAAAAAACCTAGAAAGTCCTCTTGATAAACATGAAAATTTTCCATTTTAATCATTAGCCCTAAAAAAGCTCTATTTGATATATAAAGACAAATGATCATCTGAAAGTTTCTTTTACCTGATGCTTCTTTTTTATTTTACGGTGTTAAAACAGAAAAGGAACCCTTTATTTCATTTCAATACAATGTTGTGATAGATCAAACCAAAATACTTTCTAAAAATGCTTTTCCAGAGGTATTTCCAAATCTCTTTAACTTCTCTTTAATTTGGAAATTCTAAATGCAACAGTTACGAAAATGTGACTTTATCAGAGCATCACCAAAACTTGTAGTACTTCCAATTTGTTTTCATATTCATTTTCTCTGGTCTTTTTGTTTGTTTTTTTTTTACTTGCCTTGAGTCTAAAACAACTTTTTACTCCATGGAACAAACAGAATATTACCTTCAGCTTCTATAATAGCAAGTACTTTTTCTTCAGTATTTTTATATGAAATTGTGTATGGTTCAATACTGAAATATAACCATGTGACTAAGTATTAATCATCTTATTTAAGTTACACATGTACTTGGAGAATTTTGACCAAGAATTACACTTGGTGCAAAGTTCTGAATGAAAACAAAACTCGTAAAATGGTCTGATACCTACTTTTAATCAAATTTATGCCAGCTTACTGACTTTACTTATGATTTGACTTCAATTTTGATTTTCTCTATGCAAATAAGGATTTCACTTCAATCCTTCAATAATGACCAACAGATAAAAAGACAAAGAAATAATGGCATATGTGAATAATCAGCTGCTTTTAGAAATACTGGGTCAATTAGGCCTTCTATGTAAAAAGTTAACATCAAAATGGCTAACTAAGGACGCAGTGCAAGCTTTAGTGACAGGGATACGTGCATTCAAAGGAAAGTAACTTCTGGAAACTACACTGCAGTTCCCAGCTCTCCAGCAGTGAGAAGAGTAGATGATCTTCTGATCAATGTCCAACTCTATGTTTTTGCTAGTGCTAGCCACTGCTTCAATGGCAATTAGAAGTTACCACACTGAATAAAAAACCCCAGACCTTTCGAATTTCTGAAATGAGCGCCTTCCCTCAAAAAAATACTTACAGTAACAAAAAAGATAGCACCCAGAATTTTCACTTATTAGCTAAAATGTCTTTTATTTTTTAAAATGCTTTTTCATTTAGAAGAACATGCTGTCATTGACACTAAGATGGCAGGTCTGCATGCATGAGTTGAGATGGGTGGGAGTCAAGCTAACACAGCTTTACCACCAATATTCTGAATCTTTTTCTTTCCAAAACAAAGCAATACTGCACTGATGGATTATCGTGGGCATCTTTTTTCCAGACATTATGAATTAATACCAGGCAGTAATGGAGGCAATTAAAAAATTAAGGAACGGCCCTTTTGCCTACTTTAAGGAATGAGAGAATATCCAGTCTCCTCACAAGGACAACATTAGAGAGTTAGTGCTGACACATTTGAACGCAACTAGAGAAGTGCATCTCGACTGTTTTGTGTACCACAGACATACTGTTTAATTAAGCCATCAAAAAAAAAAAAAAAAGAGGAAAATGGAGAAAAAGGGGATACAAAAGAGAGGGAAACTTCTTCAGCAAGTTAAAGCACTCTTAATAAGTAACAACATGACATTAGTCATTAAGAAACAAGAACTCTAAATAATGCATTCAGAACCTATAGATCTAAACCAGAAGATAACAAAGCCTCATAAATCTGTTTGTTCATTAAGTTAAAAAAAGCTAGACTTTGTGTTGCTATCATGTCAGCTGGCACCAAACTGTATGCAATTTAGTGCAACTACAAAGTGAAACCCATAGTCTACAATGGCAGGGGTTTTTGATCACGCTAATTAACAGCCATTTTGTTTAAAATAAACAGATACGACTCTAATTGCCTTTTTTACATAAGAAAGGGAAGATCTTAAAAGTGAAAGCATGCAAAAGGAAAGATCAGACAGTCGCCTTTCAGACTGATAAGCAAACTCTGTGTGAAATGAGCGTAAATGAAGTTTGAGACACTCTCTGGATTGACAGCAGGAAGACAGTAAAGGCAGAGGAGGAATAGTTTCCAAAAATGGAGAGGCGCGGCCACAGTTCCTTCCAGCAGGAAAATGTACATTAGATCCCTATTTTCTCTAGTCTCCCCGTCTTCTGAGAACCTGCTTGCAAGGAGTTCCATCTTCTGCAGGGCCAAGTATGCACTGGTGGCATCCGACTTCGTGAAATCTTCAGATGACACAACAAGCCTGGTTAGAATCTCTATCTAGAATCTAACAAGAAAATAAAATGTTGTAGAAAAGGAAGGAAGAAGAAAAAGGCACTCTGATCTCTCTGCTTGCACTTAACCCTGGCACCAGAAGAGGGGCTAGACAGTTCAGTTTGCCAACTTCTAGGATATACAGAAAGACCATTCATGTCTCTGAAAAGTCCTAGTAAGTAACGTGCAAGGCAAGTGCTGGGACACAATCCAGTTTTCCGGCTAACTTCAGTGAGCCTAAAATGCAGCCTGAAGTTGCAGTGAAGGCAACAGTTTTTCATTTTTGCATCAATGTTGGTTACTTTTGCTAGACAATGGCAATTTATTGCCTTTAAAACATAGCTTCAAAGTTACTTTTTAAGTGCATTAAAACATTGCAGAGTAAGGCAATGAAGCAAAAACATTGTTCTAGTTATGTGAAAATCTTCCCTTGGCTTTTTCCCCACTAACGAAATTCATAACGCCATGACCCACCNAACACAAAAACAAACAACCTAGTATGCTTTAGAATGCATACAAAGAATATCACCATTCAAAAAAGCTTCCCTGCACTTCAAGTGTGCAACGTCTCCATACTCCTCTCAATAAGAAGTCCTCTGGTACAGCAGCTTGCAGTGTACTTCCTTGGCATCACTAATTCTTATATGTTAATAGCATATTCTGACTCATCTACACAGTACCCAGATATAAGAACGAGATCCTTATTTTCAGGAGACTGCATGAACTGCATGTTTTCAGCATATTCAAAATATCATTTAAAGTTCCAAAATCACAGTGAATTGTTCCACTTAGGCACTGCAGGCTTTTATGCCATCATGGCCATGGCACAGCGGGAGGCAGAGTTTTTGCAGGAGCTGGTCAAAAACGTGGCAGCAGCTCTCATTGGAATAAGGGTCTGTGAAAAACCTCATCATTTCCCATTGCATCTGATGGATGAACTTCTTCTACCTGGTTTTCCTAATGCTACGAATGACGGTTTGTATATTTAAAACAACAAAAGAAGCCATATTCAAAAAAGACCTGAAGACTTGCATTGGACACACAATATTATCTCAGATGAAAGAGAGAGAAGGAAGACCGCAACAGGTGTCAGACACATTCATGAGTGCACTGCTGCAAGAAATTTAGATACTACAGTGAGAAAAGTGGCACAGAGCTGACAGCACAGATTACATCTCCTCAAACGGTCACAGTCACTCTTCTTGCTGGGACTACAGGAGTAAGTGACTCTGGGCACTCTGAGATGCACAGGAAAGCCTGGGCACTGAACACACAGATCTGCAGGGTGCAGCTGACCTACAATTCCCATGAGACACCCCAGCATCATTCATATACAAAAATTTTTCTGTTTTCAGTTGAAACTGCAAAGTAAAAGTTATCCTACATAAATTTCTCAGAACCTAGCTTTCCAAAACCAGTTTTAAACGGCACATTTTCAGTCAGCTTTAATGATAACATCAGAGAAGAACTTTATCGCAAAAGCAATCTCTCTGGCCTTCAAATATTTTGTTAATATAACTCTGAACATCAGACATATTCACTATCAAAAACAAGCATCAGTATATTCTGTAGGGGAATTTCATTACTACTGAAACAGTACAATGTACTGTGCTTCTGGCTGGGAATCTCCAACTGAATGACTTCAGCTTTCAGATCAGCAGCCAGAACAGACTACAGCTGGGCTAGTTCAATTTAGATGAGGCCACATTCTTGGTTTTCAAACATTAGAAACCCATAGAGTCATAAAACAGCAGTGGTGTTGTTGCCTGAAAAAGGACAGGCAGAAAGATGCAGCAGCTTTCCATGAAGCACAAACCAAGGTTGCCAAAATATGCCTACAAGAATTACAGTGAGAAATAAGACAGAAAAAGGAAGGTAAGTCAGAATACAAGTCAAATACTAGCATTATCCTACCAGTAGCATCACGTCAGCAACCGTATTGGAGAGCAGTGAGTGATACATAGATGCAGCTGGTTTATCAACTCACTCACGGCCAAAACGATACTTTCAAATTTAGGCCATATTTATGTATCAATAGGTTATACACTGAATGTTAAAGGCAGTAATTATTTTAGTACTACTCTTGGCAAAATCTGTTACAATTTTTGGACCAAAACACTACCCACACAAGGAAACAATAATTTGTCTTGATTCTGGTCTGTATGAAAATTGTTACAAACAGCTAAAATTACAACCACAGCTCTTAATTGTTAAAGTAGCTTTAGTTTAGCTTGAGTTTTGAATCTAGATCTGTTTAACATTTCAATTATACTTTAGTTCCTCCTGCTTAAGTTACATTAGGCCAAAAAAAAAAAAATCTGTCAAGGTTTAGCTCTGCAAAGAGATGAAATACTCTTACCTAAAGATGAAATCTTACCTAAAAGGGCAATTTTAGCAAACATAACCAAAGCCCATAAAATAAACACAAAATAAGCACATAACCTTGCGCATTCCCTCCTCTGCATGTGTCTATGTCTCAACTCTTCTCTCTTCTAGGAGATGTTTTAAGGGACAGCTCTGAATTAAAACCAGATGTTAAATACTAACTAACTACTACTAATATCAGCTGCATTGGTAATGAGGTTTTCAGCAGCAATTTTACACAGCACAACAAATGACAAACAATTTGCTCCAAAGATCTGACTACCCTTGTTAACGATCATACTTCTTCCAAAAGAAACGTAAATAATCCATCATAACAAGTCAATTCCTCAAAATTAAGTACTGAAAAAACTGTGGCAAATCTAGGCATTAAAAAAATTGAAAAAAATTCATAGGCATTTTCATTTGAGGAATTTAGAATTGAAGTCTCCGGTGAGTAGTGTGGTTCTTTGTAATTCTATGTTAGGAATTCTTGTTAAAATCAAACGCATAATTTATCTTACTAAGAAGTATGGCAATAACTGGGCATGTAATCAGAAGTAGGACAAGAGTAAAACAAACTAGAGACAATCAATAAACACTAATGTATATCGCAATGTGGTGGGGTTTTTTTTGTATCTAAAAGGTTTTCAAAGAATTTTTCCCATGGCAACAGAAACACTCCATTGTAACTTAAAAAAAAAAAATATTGGAACTTTGAAGAATTTTGTATGCCGGAATTTGGAAGTCCTATAGAGTATCACTGACTTTAATGTTTTCCATTTTTATTGGTTTAGTTTTTGTCCAAACCCAAAAGTAATAAATCATGTTTCCATTCCAATACCTAAATAAGAGGACTTTATTGAATGCAGAACAGCAAATGGGATTTTATGAAGTTACATTACACTACAGCGTTATCTCTGTCAGGTTTTACATTGTGAGTGGAGAGACTGTACCTATTTCTGTAATGGCCGTTTTCATACTGTGCTTGAATAAATCCATCTGGGTGACACACCAATCATAGTACAGTTTCAAAAAGTGGGATAATACTAAATTGGTGCACTGATTTCTGTCATGAGGAAAACCTATTTTCATATCAGAACTATGGCTGGATACCTATTGAGCCATGATGATCTACAATATATAAATTGTTAGTGCAGAGACAAGTAAAAGAACACCTCCCACCTATCCATCTCACATATCCTGTATTCTGAACTCATTAAGAGACAATACCTGAGTAATAGTATGGCATAAAGCCAAGCCATACATTGTTGCAAGTTACAGCTTTACCGCAGAGTACAACTCTGCCCAGATTTAAAAAAAAAAACCCAGCCAAGTCATCATTGTTGGTCTGTGGAAGCACCACACTGCGGTACCACACATGGATCCAGCCAAAGGGGACCCTTCCATAGCTCTGATTATCTTCTTACTAATACAAATACTGCAGGGCTGCAATGCCACTTGCATTAGTGAAAGTTTACATTATTGTACTAGTGGTATTTGCTATCATAAATATGTTTTCTTCAGATACACCATTCAGGCTGTATTTCCCACTGAATATGAGCTTTTGGCATTGGACAAAAGAAAAGAAGCAGTGAGCTTCAAGTGTACGTATTAAGCTCTTTCATAACAACAGTGGCAGGATCAGCAACAGAAGCAGCAGATTTCATTTGCAAATGAAGACATTCAGATAAGCGAGTTATGGAAGAGGGAATTTCACTGTAAATCATCTACTGGAGTTCTATTTCAGCTCACAACTACTGCTTAGTGAGCAGGCTTTTTTTAGGCAGGAACAATTCAACAGCGAGTCTTCAGTAAACCCCTTTGAAGATGAAGATGCTATCTTACACTCACGAGCTGTGTCATATCAAATTCTCATTCATAAGCTTACATGCAGTATGTAAAGAAAAGGGAAAACACATGCCATTCCTGATAGCTGCATTCAGAAAGTATATTACTGAATCAAGTCTCCATACTTTAAAACAAGTTTAATCACTGGCAATTCCTTCTTAGCCTTTAGCATTCAGAATTTCCAGTAAGACACTAACTAGATTCCCCTCCAGTAGTTACTCTCCATTGAGCTTTCTGAAAAAAGCATCACTATAGTCACTTTTGCTCACAGTGTCCTTTCCACTTTACGGCAGTTTGAATTATTCAAATATATACACTGATTGGCCTCCTGCTTTTCTGGAGATGCAGCTCCTAGTCAGTCCAATCCAGTATGGAATTTTTGCTCTCATCACTCAGCCAAGGGAAAAAAAAAAACCCCACAACTCTGAAAACAGAATTTCCACTGTAGGCCATTATTTTCTGAAGGCAAACAGGCAGGAAAAACAGAAATCAAAGATCATAGTCAAGGAAGTGATTTTTGTCAGGAATACATCTTTGGGACTTCTTCTGTGATGCTGGGCAAGCATCACAGGTGGCTTCAAGAGATACTTTGGAAGCTGAGTTTTTTAGTGAAGGGTAACAGATTTAGCTTTGAGGGTTTTTGTTCATTGCAAATACATAATCTTTTCTTAAATTAAGAATACTTATCCATCTTATTCATCATTTGGATTAGAATGCCTAAATATTTTGGCAGTTTAGATATTCTTCATATGGATTAAAAAAAACTTACACATGAACATGTGAGAAGATTTATATCCTTAGACCACACCACCATGCAACATCATTAGCTTTCATAGATTTGCAGGATCTCTGCCTCTCACAGAATAGCTTCAGTAATATTACAAATATCAAAATAATAAATATCTCCATCAGTGTATGTATATATATATACACATACTCACAGACATGTAAATACTATATATACACAGGTTTCTTGCATGTTCTTCCATGGGAAGTTCACAAACTTCAGAAGCTGAATTGTGCTTTAAAGATTTATTAAAATAGGCTTAATCACAGTGATTGAAAGCTCATCTGAACAGCACTTAAATAAGCATATTGAAAATTCAGTCCTAAAGCACTTCAGCACAATAGCAAAGGTCTCAGGAAAGATCCTTATACAGGTCTCAAACTCCCTCTTTCGAAAGAAACAGAAGACCTAACGTAGGAGGACTTTGCAGTGTGTGAAGTCGTTCATCGCCACAGACCTTAATTTAATTTCCATACTTTCAGCATCCATGAAACAAAAAAAAGGTGCATACCTTTCGGTGGCATGCCACATAAGGATAAGCATTGTTTCCTTAATGCACTTCTGGTCACATGGAAACATTTCTAACATAAAAGAGTAAATCTGTACATACTCCTCTTTCTCCTGATTTCATCCTATCCTCATATTAAAAAAGATTAAATATTTTAACCTAGCAAAAACACTGATTAGAATTATATATTCATCTTCCAGGTTGCAGAATTTTCAGTGTCTCATCACTGAAAACACAGCTGCTTCCAGAGAGGAAGCCACAAGCTGATCAACAGCACAGAACACAGTTCACAGCAAGGAATTAACACATTAGATATAATTAAAATAAATTTCACCAACTAACTGAAGGACTCTATATCCTCATCTCTAAAAAACACAAGAGTAAGCATCCTGAGGAAAATAAAACATAGTTTACTTTATCGTATGTGGCTCTATGCTAGCAACTCTACGTGACCTCTGTTTAGCCTCCAACAGCATTCACATGCACCTAAAAATTCTGGTCCTCGTTCTGCCCTTGAATGTGTACATGCAGCAACCACTGAAGTCAATGGCAGCTGTGTCTGTACAGCTGAGGGCAGAATTCAACTTTGTGTACTGCTCGTTATCAGAGAGATGAAGTCAGCTCTTCTGAAAACTCAGTGAGTCTTGAAACCACCCAAGAATGTGTTCCTCCCCAGAAAAAGACTGCCCAACAAGAAGTGCAAAACTTACGTTTCAGTCATTTTAGTGGTGCTTCTGAGAGAGTGAAAAATCAAAAGGAAGGTGCTATGCTCATGCAGTTCATATTCACAGAGTATCATATATAGCACTGTACCTTGTATATGAATATATATATGTATGTACGCATGGGTGTATTTTTTCCGAGTGGGAGAGGCTGTATTGCAGATGTAGTCAAAGTATCAACTCTGGAATTACTGACATTCACCAGCTACCTCAGACCTTTTATGTTTTCAAGCACCATTCATTGTAGGCAATATTAAAATGTGTGGTTTGTAAAAGAGCAGTTTTTCCCTCTTCTCATTAAAAATACTAACGAAGAGCTAAAGATCTTTCTCACGTCCCTCTCACTGTATATATTTATTTCCTGTATTTATTACTTTTCTAGTTAAGCTAAACGGGATGGTAACCTCTTGCAACTACTGAAGGTCAAAAACTGCCAGGGCAATCAGGTACAGAAAACAGATGCTATGATACCCTCATGTGTAGCTCACAGGAAACAGGAATGTGAGCCTCTATGTTGTTAAGATAAGATGTGCAACTGGCTCCCTCCTTATGCTCCCCCATCACTAGCCTGTATCTCCCACGTTCGAAGCACTGGGCTACAGTCTCTCTCTTCAGGAAGCCACATACAGCCCTGCCTGTGACCCTGGAAAAGAGGCAACAGGCAGGAGGTCATGGCACTGCACTGCAGCCAGAAAGGGAGTCCCCTAGCAAAGCTGCATCTTCACCGACACAAAACTCTGCAGCTGGGGCTTTGCTCTGGGCACACCTCCTTGGCTTAGCACTGGGGAATGAAGGAAGAGGCATATACATGTCTGCCCAGTGACCAGATGTGGCAACTGCTCCACTGCTAAGCCACCTTTCTCCTGTATGGAGTGGTCGTGCTCCAGGGACTCTTTCCAATACTGTTATATCAAGATACTTGCAGAGTATAGCACTAGATGTTCACAAGTACTACTAAATACTCCTGTGGCTTGTAGATGTTGCACAGGTCTACAATCACCATGTTACTTCTCTTCAAACACAAACCATAGATCGCCATAGGGCATATGACACACAGTTACTGAAGGGCATGGATCTTCACTGAAGTCTGTGGAATTAATATGTTTTATGCTGGCTCTGTGTCTGGCTTGTTTTAAATTTCAATTATTAGAAAATGATGTTCGAGCTGTCAGCATGATGATAACAGTAGTGCTAATACACTCTACTTCTTAGAATTGACTAAGTGGTGGCCTGTTGTCTGTAAATTAACATGAGGATGTAGAAATAACACCCTTTCGGAGCACACTGCAAGTTTTAAATGAATTTTAAAGGCTTTCCACTTACATTCATTTCTCTTACAGCAGCTGCTTAGGAGGGCCCCATATTCAATGGAGACCTATTAGAAGGCATGTTCCTGATCTCCAGGCTCTGACATGTAACCCCCATTGCAAAGTTCTAGTGACTGAAAAACAAAGTTTAGATAACTGTTGATGCTCAACATCCGTATTTTAAATAGCGTTCTTGTCAGGGTCTGCAAAGGTACTTAAACAAGGCATATCTCTTCAAGTCCTCTGTACCCTTAAGAGCTCCCATTGTGCACATCTCCCTACCTACTTGAGATGCTGGAATCTCCACATGTGAAAACCTGGTTTTCAAATCTAACCTCACTGCAGATGCCATTCGTTCCCAAGAGACCAAACCTAAGAATTCCAAGTATTAGCCAAGGAGAGCTGAATGCCTTCAATTCATAAGACAATTGACAAAGTTGACAAAGTTCCTATCTCATCAGCATATAAAAGTTGTACCAATTTATCTGTATCAATATAGTTAGAGCTACAAATACCCATTCCAGTATGTTCATTGATCTATTGCTCACCTTCACACAAGTACAGACATGGCTTTATTCACAGAACTGTCTTCAAACCAGTGCAGCATTTCTGGAAGCCCTGGATGTATAACGCTCCATAGCTCTACAGGTATGGGTCCTGAGTCCACGATGACAGCACTTTTCTTAGGACTTGTATTGCATAACCTCACTAGTGAGATGTCACATCCTTATCCAGAGTGGCAATACAACAACAAATGCATGTAAACCTTCAGCATGTCAGAGAATGAGGTTGTGTTACAGGTAAGGAGTCAGAGTGAATTTGTACCCAGGCCATTTCAGTGCCTTCCCCTCAAGTTCTTCTTAGAAAAGGGGCAGTTTCTCTTTCGTTCCTTAATGACACCTTTTTCTGGATTTAAATTCATCAGTCTTCTCCTACCATGCCCCTTCAGTTATTTCTTGAAACAAGGACACATGTTTCCAGTAAGGCCAAAGCAGAGAAGAAGCATGTGTGAGCCCAGCTTCGACTTCCCGTTTCGGTGCAGATTCTGCACAGCTATTCTGGGACTGCTGGAACCATGCAGCAGAAAAGCATCAAACATTCAGGGGAATCCCCTTCTGTCACTTTTATTATTCTGGAAAAAAATTAGTGATTATGTGTCTTCTTAGACACGGTACTGGGCAGCAGGGTGTTCTTTATTTAAAGACAGGAAATGAGTAATAGATTTCCTCTGCAGTCAAACTGGGGCTTGAGGCTGGTTGGTTGAGAGAGCTTTAGCCTTTCAATATTTCAGCTTTGTGCTAAATGGGGAATAGTAGCAGTCCTTACTACCTTTATAATTTTGGGACATTTCAAATTCAAAAATATTAACTACCTGTGCTCCTCATATTGTACCCTTATAAGGAACATCATGATCTCACCAGCTGGGAAATCAAGACAAAGAAAGGTCTACAGACATGCATGGAGAGGATGGGAAGTCACTGCTCCCTCACACGGCACTAACCCATTTTCCCTACCATTTCCCACTATTATTAAAACCAGTTCTGTTCCCCCAGTGATAGAAATGATGGGATTGCTTATATATATGTATGTCTTTTTTCAGAACAGGTCCAGATGCCCTTGTGATAAAATCCCCACAGAGCCACCTGTGCTTTGTTTACATTAGGCCTCCTCCTACCACTACTCCCACTGATGACGCTACACAATAGTTAATAAAGTTTTAGTGGGGGAAGATGTTTTTGTAGGCAAAGCAGCTGTTAGCTCATGGCACCAGCTCATGCTTAAGACTCCTCTTTACCTGGACAGGAGTAGCCCAGTTTCTGTGTACGTTTAATCTTCCAGCAATATTGACAATGACAGCTTTTTGCCTAGCAGGGCTGAAGAGTCATACTTGCCAACTTCTTCGTGCAGAAAATCAAGTGAAAGGAAAGAATTAAAGAAGCCATCAGCAAAAATGGACTGCACAACTTAATGAATGCACTAAGGAGAATCAGGGATACTGGAGTATTAATTTGCAAAGAAATCTGAAAAAAAATGAAGTTGTTTCCAATTCAGAGGAATTTGAAATGTTTACTGAAATAGTATTCTCTTTCTATTTGGGCAATGACTACATAAAAAGTAAATTTCTACAGTAGAGCAACAGTTAATTTTGACAGTATGGATTTTCTACTGTGACTCTAGTTAAACTGATAAACACTCCTCAACAGTCTCCTACACTGAAAGGTCACTTCGACGGCTTTGCCGTTGCTGCCATACATTTCTGTCTTTTTGAGGTCCTCACTGCTTATCTCCATGCTATTGTTGAGTACCTTTATGATCTGACACCACACATACACTTCAGGCAATGAGATTAAGTAATATTACTGTCATGTTATTTATTTCCAGCTTTGCCACTTAAAAAAACCCCTTTTCTATTGAAGTTATCCAAAATACAGAACTTGGGAAACATATTAGGCATATTAACATTTTGATTTACTTCCTCTCAGAATAATGGTCTTGCTTTTGAACCCTTATAGTAAAGATGGCAGTCCCACTTTCTACACTCATTCTGTTTTATTCTTCTCTGCTCTTACAACCAAAGTGGCTGTCTGGGGACTCAGTTTGCCACAATTTCCTCAGGTCAGCTCAGGCTGGAGAACAGAGCTCCAACTTCTCCTGAGTGTTTGCACTGGATATGCTTTCCTGACACTGACTTCCCTTTCCTCAAACTCAAATTTTTAACATACTTTCAGTATTTCTACTAAACAAGTGTCACCAGCTTTCAGCTTCTTCCCATCATCAAGAAACCTCTTGAAGCCTCCCAGCTAACCTCTATCTCCTGCTGACCCAAAATATCCCAATTTACCCTCTTGCTGCTGCTATTCCCAAGCCCTGGCTTATTCCCAGTATGCCACATGATGTGGTGAATCTCTGTAGGTCACGACAGATTATGGGGTCCAACTAGCCTTGCTGTTTTCCATATAGTACGTTTGTTTCCTTTCTTTGGTATTCATCTTAGAAGGTGAATAAATTAAGAGAAAGGTCACCCACATTAATATACCCTTCATATTTTTCCTACACCAAGTATTCAGTCTCTTTAAATAAGAAAATACTGGCATGCACGCCATCTCCCATTCACAGCAATGCAGACTGAGCATGGCCACTGTGCAGGGCACAGTGCCACACCAAGGCAGTCACATCGCTTCAGCTGGTGAGAAGCATGAGAGGGAGACTGCTGCCAGACAACCAACAGCAAGGACACATCTACCCCCCGAACAAGCACATGCCAACATATGTTGGGACTCCAGTAAATTTCAAAGCTCTTGCTGCATATACATTTTGGACTGCTCTGAATGACTGCAATACATAGAAGCAATGGAGAATCTGGCCTCCCCAGAAGCCCATTTATAAAGTTTCACTATCTGCTCCTTGGCTGCTAACCCAAGCAGGTGATCTGTTTTCCCCAGAAAAGGAGACTTTTCATTCAGGTCCTGCCTACCTCCTGCCCTATCTTCCAGGTTTGCATATGCTTGCTGCATCAGTAGAGCTTAGACAACTCTTAAGACTCCACTGTTGAGGCTTGTCTCATTGGGTTTTTGTCTGATTCACAGGCACTGCCCATACTCATGTTGTTTTTCTTTTTTCTTACTCTTCGTGCTATCTCTGCTTGGTTTTACAAACTCAGTCACTCAGACATTTCTGAGGAAAACCTCCTCTTCCACTGGCAATGCTCTGCCTTGTGTCAGCTTTCTTCAGATTTTGACTTCAGTGGATCCTGCTGTTTTAGGCTGGTTCAGAGGTAAAGCAGCCAACCTGTCATTTCCTATGATACTTTAAAGAGATACTGACTCCACAAGCTGATGAATGAAAGTAAACATTTTTTTTTCTGAATCTTCATCTATAAATTAATTTTCTAATTGTTTATATTATACTTGCACCCAAGGTTTCTTAATGTCTTATTTTTAATGGAAAATTAATTTTAAGTCGCAAGACTTTAGCTCTGCTAAAAACTTCCATAAACTCTTCATGAAGCAAAATTAATACTGTTATTACATAAGTTATTGCTACCGAGCATTACCATCATCTAAAATTGAGGGCTTAGAATAACTCAATAGTGACCTGTAAGAAAAGCAGGAATTTTGGATTTTGAAGTAAAATGATAGAGATAGAAAGCTGAATTTAATGAAGACATTCAAATGCAAAAATAATGTGTGCTGATTCTTAAGAACAAGAACTCATGACTCAGAGACTGCAAACAGGCTCACGACCATTTTTATGCCCTGGTGTTGTCCAAGCAAGAACAGAACCATAAAATAACCCATGAAATATCTGACACCAATCCCAGTTTTACTAAGTAACAAAACACCTGTTAACATCAGTGACATGGAATGAGAATTGTGACCCAACATATTGTTAAAAACCAAGAAACCAACATCAAAGCACTGACCTAATGTGGTAGTGTGGTGCTAGTAAGAGCACTGAAATGGTGTCCCCTGCCCAGGTAACTGCAGTATAACTTCCCTCTAGTTTGGCTGTAGTTGGACCATACTAATCAATAACCACGTCCCTCTCCGTATACACCATGGTGGGGAAAGAGAGGGAAAGCAGAGGACAGTGAGAGTAAGGATCTTTTCAATTTTCCCTCCTGTTTTTTTCTTGTAAAAAAAATAATTTGCATAGCCTTGTTTCTGCTTCAAAGACCTCATTTGAAAATCCACATCTAAAACTCATTTAAAAAGAAAGTTTGAAATTACCAGCGAAGCAGAAATCCTCAGTCTCACCACCATGCTGGTGTCATTTCCCCGTTTGTACTGCTGACCCAGGTCTTTTTTTTTTTTCTTCCCCCTTTTCACATCGTGAGTGCCTGGACTGTGGCTGCTAGTCAAATATATCCTCAAGGCTCCCAGTGTTGTTCTATACAATCGAAAGAGAGAGATCGGCAAAACCCGCCTCAGGGGTAAAAAGAGAAGTACTTTAATGGATTAATTTTGAGTAAAATTTTTTTTTAAAGTGAGATTGAGGAATCACCAGAAGGAATTTTCAGTTTCCAATAGTCTTGTCTACTAAATAAATGCAAGCCAGGCTCGCTAGGCTGGGAACTAGGCACACACAGTTGTAATGTCTGAAGAAAAATCACTCAAAAAAACCTTTTAAGAAGAATTCCCTCCTAGGGCTAAAGACCAGCATAAAAAAAGCACACCTAACTTTTGTGATTTCTTATAAAAAAATCTAGCAAGATTGAGTCTTTTTCTTGAGTCCTTAGTTTCTGGAGCCACCTTTTTGCATAGAAGCATCAGTTTCCATTAAAAGAAAAAAAATTAGAAATGATCTGTGAGTGTATGCAAGATTATGTCTGTAATGTTCACATGAAATTTAAGTAATATAGGCCTTGTGATGTCCCTTTAGAATGACAATGACCTGAAAGTATAGGTATAACTAAGGTTCTGGTTTTCAGAAGTACTTTAAGTTCCCCTAACTTCTACATTGTTGTATTTTTCTTTTTTCTCTGGTTAACTATGGAATCGCAAGCAGCCAGAAATATTAGTAATTTCTAAAAATAGTCATTCTACCCTCATTTCCAAATTTAGAAATATATGGCATTTCTTAGGAAAATGGAGAATTAAAGCATTCACTAAAATAAAGGTGGAATGTCCTATTTTTGCCTGTCAGCTTTTTTTTCCCTCTCCCCTTTTCATCATCATATCCCTAATCCTCATTTCCTCACTCTTATTTTTACTCTGGGGAGTAACTATCACCATCACTCACACTGTCCAACTCCTTTCAGCTTTCCCTCATTTTCAGTTAATTCAACTTCAACTCCTTCCTTCAACTTCAAGCTCCTTCTCCCCCGCTCAGCTTTTCCTTAATAAAACTGCCTCAAAGCAGCATGCTTCTTCAGCTCCAAGTCCCACTTCAATGATCATAAAAGGGCATAAACATATAGCTGGGAAAAAAAAAATGAGACTATTACAGCTGATAAAAAAAAGGGTGACTAATTTATGTGTAAAACAAGGTCAGACTCAGCTGGCAGTCTGATGCAAAAGAACAAACATTTCTGGAGATGTAAAAGGGCTATTTCAACTTAAAGTATTTCTATTTTTCATTTCTAGAGGCTTTGCTCAAAAATTCTTTACTTAAACACACCCTCAGTAAGGTTCTGAAGGATTTATGATCCTGAACAGACAAGAAAGCTTTCATTTTTGGTTCTGTAAAATAACTTCTTTTCAGCTGAAACAAAAGAGCTTTCTCTCACCCCCCAAAGAACCCATTCTCCAAAATGTTTTTATTTGATGTGAAGTAACTGTAATCCTCAAACCAATCAGTAAATTGAAAAATCTACTTTCATGTAAAGTGTTCTGGATCCTTTTGTGATGAAGAGCACTGTATCAGTCCTAGAAATAATTAATCAACATTTAAGAAATGACAAATGAGTCTCTGCATTACACATTAGATCTTCCTACCTTCCAAACACTATTAAATGTATCTGTGACTCCAATGGATGACAAATCACTCTTCCTTTTCTATATATTTCCTTGCCACTGCGCCATCCCTTGACCTACTATCTTCCCACCACCAACACCCTCTCCCTTTTTCCAGGCACTTGTTGCCTGTGTGTTGGTGACATCTTTTCAGTCATCCCTGTGACAAAACTTTGCCCAGCTCTCTGGAAGCATCTCTGAATGCCCATCTCCTTTCTCCGTCCTTTTAGGGAGACCACTGCACGGAGGAGAGCTGGTGCATCCCTACTTATCATTTTTCTCCTCCCTCAGGTGTGCTATCCTCCCACACTAGTGTATCATAGACTTCCCTTTCTTCCACTGCATTGCCTGAGCATGGGGCTGAGATCGCCAGCTGACCAAGCCATGGTGTGAGCATGCCCAGCAAAAATCCTGGTGTTCCCACCCTCATACAATTGGTGACACACCTTCAGGTCATTCGATGAGTTAGTGCTTTGGCAGCTAGCTGCATAACAACTCAGCCTGGAAATAAAAATAAGCACAGAGAAGAGTGCTGGCCCTTCATTTCCCTGAACAGATGTCAATATGCCAACGTCCATACCTCCTACCTTTACTGATGTAAATTGAAATAATTTCACCTTTAATTTCTAGTCCCATTTCTCACTTTGCATGCTACCAAAGCTCAGTCAAACAAAAGGTATACTTACCAGCACCAGCTGTTAACTGTTTGTCCCTTTGACTCCCTTTCCTCTGCTCTTGCAGTGGACCTGTCTGGTGATGCTCAAGGACTGTCCCCTCCTTCCCTCACAGATACCCTCCATCCAGCCCACTTCAAGCAAATGAGTAGAAAATGCTATTCCTTAGCAGAAGGAAATTTACTGTGTAGCCAGTAATTATCAGTGAATATTACCAATCCCACAGAGGGCAAAGAAATCGCTGTTATAAAATCGAAGCATGAAAGTGCAGTCCTTTGTGTAAAAGGGAGAGGAAAAGGTAACATTTCTAATTGAAAATTAAAGCAAGAAGCACGATACTAGCAAAGTATATTTATTGTGTTAACGTACCATTTGTCTTCTGGGCAAGTTACTAAAGGTCATTTGTTCTTCATGGCAAGTGTTGAAAATAGTTTATGTTGTGGGTCTAACTTAAAGGAACAATGTCAAAACCCTCAGGCCCAAAATGACCTTTTTATGCCAACACAGAGATCTAAATCTCTTACTGAGGATAGTGGTGATGTTTGCATTTCACTCTCTCCCCCTCCCTTCTCCTTCTAATCCCCTGCCCCCTTTCACATGAAATACCTCACCACAGAAGACAGCACAGACTGCAAAGTTAATGTGCCCACTCCACACCTCGTGCTACTCATCCCTTGCTCTGCCCATCCTGTCAGACACCCAAGCAAAGCTGCTTACTGATGTGCCTGGTTCCCAAACCACCCTCCAACCAAGTGAAAGGTAGTGCCATTTATGAGAAGGAGAAAAGTGAGAGGATGGTATCAGACCTACCCTCACCTCTCAGAAGAAAAGCAGCACATACAGCCATGTGCTCTAGAAGGTAGGACATGGTGACACGGTTGGTTCTTGTTTCAGAAACCTATGACAATGCTGCTTTCCTGCCTAAACAGAGCCTCTTGAAGTCACACCTAGCTGCTTCTCTCAGAAGGGCCTGTCTATTACAGGGCGAGGATCAATCTTGCTAAAGCAGTGCTGCTGAAATAAAAAAAATAAACTACATACCATAGACACACAGAAAGGCAGACAGATACATAGATGGATTTGAATATGAAGTTCAAGGCTTTGAATGGTTGCAGACTGGCAACTGGAGCCTCACATGATAATTTAAAACACAACCCATCTTCACTAATGCACAGATGCTCTCTCTTATATGTTAGTGTAGGATCAATGTGGTGGCCTCATCCTTCTGCTCAGTGTTGTCACATTATCCTCAACTCTCTTTAGACAGAGCATATTGTGAGCTCCTGCAGATGTGAGACACAAAAAAGACACCAAACAGCATTTTAGAAGAGGGAAATATGATACATGCATTGTGGAACTGTAAACACCTTTTCACTTCCAAAGAGACAACCCTACAGCACTGGGCGAGGCTGCAACACTGCTGCCTGCATTGCTGCAGCTCTCTTCTGTGGGTGAAGAGAGACCTTCTGTCTCCACAGCCATCATTCCCACGCTTGAGCCACACCTGTGATTTCTGACATACAATACATCACATACATGAGACATATGAGAGTACAGGCAACACGTCATGTTCTCCTACCCCACACATCCCCCACAGGCCTCCACATAGAAGACATGCCTTTTCCAGGCTGAATCCCACAAGGTGAACACCTCCCATGAACTAACGCTGAGCAGGCTTAGCATAACCTTTCAGAAGGCACTCAGCACTTTGCAGGATTTAAATGCAAAAGCCTCAAAAAGGCAAAGCTCATTTTCCTGAATTCCCAGCTCTGGCTGCCATTTGCGACAGACTTCACACATTTCTGTGCTGCCCTGTCACATTTGGGTGGCAAAAAAATGGCAAAGTATAGATGCCGTGACAAGTAGATGAGACATGTTTTTCCTCTTTAGTGTTCTTAGGCTCAGATTTCCCTTCAACACATAGAGGAAGAGAAAAAACCCTTGGGGCAGACAGAAACAGTTTAAGAGTTTAGTTACTCGGTAATTGTGAAAAGGATTTTAAAAAATTAAAAATTAAAACATGATGAAATATAGAGCAACCTTGGCCTTTCTGAAATTCTAAGTGGAGATTTTCATACATGTAGACTAATGTAATAAAAATATGCACAAGCATATATTCTCATATGTATTTTCATACACAGATGAGTGTGTGTTTCTATATTAGCTGCATGAACTATATTAACGAGTTTCCCAGGTAACTTTTTTTTCAGTTGGTTGGAAAGGTTTGTAGAGAAAAATATAGTAACAACTCAGACAACATCATGGTTCCTGATTATGGTTCCTTCCAAATCCAGTACTTCTTTTCTTTAAAGTAAGGGGCCAAGAGCAAGCTAGTTAGCTAGCTAATAGCTCCTCTTGGAAGGCTATGGGAAACTTTTTTGTAAATACACTTAAAGTAAAAAAAAAAAAGTGCTATGATTGAAGGTGGGAAATTTAAGCAGGATACCATATCTGCATCAAGTCCTAAATAGTTGTGGTTCTTGTTTTGATTTTGCATTTGATGGTGGGTATTAATGGTACAAGAGAAATACTCAGCTCACAGATGGAAAGTCTCCCAGGGCCCCCGCAAAGCCTCCACAAGAGCAGTTATTATCAGACTTTTCAGGGTTCATTGGTTGGCTCACAAATGTATGAAATATTGCCCTGTAAAATACATATAAATAAGCCTACAATTAGACTTACCCTCCCACACACTGTTTGTTTCCTTTTTGCAACACGTATATGAACTTTTATTAGTCAAAAGCAAGTATTGACACCCAACAAGATTTAAAGTCAGAGTTACCACTTGGGTGGTATCCCCTTGACTCAGGCTTGTTGCAGGATTTCCTTTAATGGGCAAATTACAGTCTTCAGTAAATTCTGTCCTACACAGTTGGAGTTAACACCAAGTATCTAATAGTAACTTTGACCTTAAGCTTCAGTATGGAAATTTTACTTCACCTTAATCTTCTGTGTCTGTTTCAAAGCAGAATGTCCAAGTCAAATCCAAAGGCTGAAAATAGGTTACTTTAAATTGTGAGATATTAAATATTCTAGCTGAAATCCTGGCTCCTTTGAATTCCACAGCAAATATCCCATTCACTTCAGTACTGCCAAGACTTTTACCATGGTGAATAGCCTGGAATTCAGTTTGTAAAGGTGAAGCAATAAAGAGTCTGAATCAACTCCCACTAAAGACCATGGACAGTCTCCTATTCATAGCAATGGAGTGGATCAGACTCCAAGCCAGTCTTGGCAGAGCTAGGAGCCATACCCTCACAGATAGTGAAAGAATTGTTGTAAATGCCAGACAGAATTAGGAAGTACAAGAACACTCAGTACTTTATACAGTGTTTTACAAGAAGTTCAAAGCTCTAAAGTGGACATAAAGTTAAACAAATTGCAATTAGATTAAGAATCAGTCATTTCAATGTATTAAAAACCCAAGGTAAGTTTTCCTGTAATGCTTGAAGCAGGCAGAGCAGAATAACAATTTACTTAAATGTAAAAGTAAACCTGAAACAGAGAGAGACAGAGAGCAAGACAGAAAATACAATAACCCCAGGGGGAAAAAAACCCCAAACCATAAATTAAAGAAGTAACTTTAGCTTTCAGTGATGGCTCTATAACTTCATCTGTGTTTTTGGCTTCTATGTACAATGTAGTGAATCATGCTGTATTGAAAGACAAAACATGCTCACAACTGGATTAGAAAGACCGATTCACAATTATAATGCCATTTCCATGAAAAATGTTTGTAACACCGAATCAGGTTTCCAACCTTGTCCTATTAATTTAATCTAAAACATAGAAACAACTATAAAGAATATTTCACACAGATTGGCTTTGTTTGCAAAGATTTCCCTGTGGCAAAGTAGACTTTGCTATTGTGTTATTCCCTGGGACCTGCCCTTTCATGATGCTGCTAGGACTGCATTAAGACCTGACCAGGCAAGTGGCCACATGCTTGGAATTTGTTTCTTGCTTTTTAGCCTACTCTCCATAACAAGTTAATTGCTTTGAAACAATGCATTGCAGACAACAATGGCTACAGTATGCAGTTGACACGATAGCAACAAAATGAAAGAAAAAGAAGCATGGGGGAGGAGGGTGGATTGAAGAAAGGCAGAAGGCAAAACTCTATGAAGTACCAAGTCTATCATTTGTATCTTATTAGGAAATACATGAACCCTATGAAGATCTAACATGTACGTGCAAAGACTACTTCTTCCGGAACATGCTGTAAACAGCAAGTAAATTCTTCCAGCTGGGATCAGTGTGCTGGTTAAAGACCACAGAGGGACCATAAACATAAAGCAGCCAGTAGAACAGGGAAAGCAGAGATCCCACTCACTTTATCTGCACTGAACAGCAGTATGACCCACATAGAGCCCTTTGCAGAAAGGCTGATGAAAGGTGATCCCACCAACTGAAGTGAAGGCAGAGTAAAGATGTAGTACTACAGAATCTTTCAGGGCTAACAGTATAGGTGGGGGTCAGGCTGTCAGCCCTCACATCAGCTTGGGAGCTATTCATAGAATCACAGAATGTCTCAAGTTGGAAGGGAACCATAAGGATCATCAAGTCCAATGCCCTGCTCCTTGCAGGACTACCTAAAACTAAACCATATGACTACAGCATAGTCCAGACACTTCTTGAACTCTGACCAGCTTGGAGCCGTGACTGCTTCCCCAGGGAGCCTGTTCCAGTGACCAACCACCCTCCCAGTGAAGAACACTTTCCTAATGTCCAATCTGAACTTCCCCTGACATACTGCAACAAAAGAGGAGGCTCTGAATACGATCTAGAGGTTTATTTTATTGTTTCACCCTTTTTGCTGGTAGCTTGGTTTCCAATTTTGTCATCAAGAACGTTACCCATTGCTCGATTAGATTAAAAGGACATGTTCTTCCTGTTAAGCTCATTCAACATTCTAAAGCAAGTGTTGGTCAACCTGGTAATTTGGATACTTTCACTTTCCCTAAAGGTAAGAAGTGCACCAGCAGACAAAACTTTTGAGAGCCGGAAGCACACAAGGGTAGAATCCCAGGAACCCAGTACATCACCCACTTAGCTGACAAATTAGAACAAATGCCCAGCACTGTCAAGTACCACAACATATAAAGAAGTCTCCTCTGACACACTTTCAGCAGCAGCCCTGGTTAAGTAAGGCAAGTGACAACTTTGCACCCTGGTTCTCTATGTTGACTCCCTAGAAGGACACAAGCCAAATTTCCCATGAAAGACATGAGAGCACAAACTGGTACCCAGAGCGAGACAGATGTAGGCGGCCAAGAATCCCATCTGAAGAATCCACTGAAGGACAAAAAATGAAAAATGTAGAACTCCATAAAAGGAATGTACCACACTAACGAAGTCAACAAGAAAGGGCATAGGGGAAATTTAAACAGCTAAGAAGGAATCTGAAAAGTACATGTTTAGAGAGGTTAAAAAAGGAAAGAAGGATAAGCCAGTCTTCAATTAGATTTAAATATTGAAAACATTTCCTTTTCCCAGTGACAAAACATTTTTCAAGAAACATGTTAGTCTAACAATTTTGAATTAAAAGATGGCAAGAGGAAAAAGGTAAACTGACTCCAATATGTAAGCAAGATTTTCATTTACAATTATTTGAAATTCCAGCCTCTAGACCTGAAAGAGTCCAAGTGCATTTTGTGTTGATTTTTCAGATCACTAATATCCAGCAAAGGCAAGGAAGTGTATTCTCTCATTTAAGTGGATTTGGCAGAAACAAATGAAGACACATAAAAGAAAACAGAAAACTCCTCCCTGTGCATAATGGAAGAGGAAATGGTGAAGGAATAAGTTGTTTATTTGGGGACCTGCATGTTTCGAGCAACAATCTCACAGCTGTTGTACTCACTGCTTATATTTAAGACTAACCTCTCCTGTGGCAGTGGTGGATAGCACATGGGGCTTATCATTAGACTTCTAGGCTGGGGACTTCCAGGCATTCAGCCTGCAGCACAGTTCATCTGCCTCTGAGGTAAATGAGGACTTTAGTATTTAATTTCATAACAGCAGAGAGAAATCATGAGCGCTTTCAGATCATCACCCTCTACTACAAACAAGACCAGAAACAGCCTCCGATAACTGCTCTAAAAAACTGAAGAAAAAAAAGTCTGCATAAAACCACCCAGAGGGACTGGTCCAGGGTTCAGGCTATTTCTTCACTGAAATAAATGTCTAATCTGTCTTTAACAGCTCTGGGAGGACATTTCTATAGACCTTCCAGACTTCCAGCACTATCTACATTGTGATCTTATTATCAGATATGGCTGGGAGAAATGAAAATAATGAAAAAATCTGAAATGTAATAGAGAGGAAATAAATTTGAGCTATGCAGGCTCTCCCCACATCTAGTAATTACATATTATTTAGCCAGTATTTTGGCTATTTCAAACCTATCTGGATATATTGACTGAGCACCCACTGAACAACCAATGATATATCCGGAAGAAAGATTCATCTGAAGGATGTTGATTTTCAATTGCATTGACCAACTTTGCTATTTTTACATATAGGGAAAGGAAAAGGGAAGAGGAGGTCTGTGCTTTACATGAGCACCCCATCATACAGAATTGCTTTCTTAGGTCAAAACCAAAATGAAATGATGATAATTTCCAGCATCAATACCCATTATGTATCTCTTTCAGCTGTATGTATTTTCTTTTATCAGTCCTATTTTCAAAATATACTTTTGCCAAAACTAATAGGGGCAAAATGTTTTTTTTATTAATTAGAGGTAAAAAAGTAAGTTCTAGGATGATGTTATCAAAAGCAGTCACAGCTGATTTAGTTTTGCTGGCACAGAAGTCAATGGAGATTTCAACACTGACTGTAGGCACAGTGGAATTCAATTAATGGCAAGGACTCCTGAACAGTACATGAAATACATCCAATAGCACCCACCTTCCTTCAGAACCAATCTTACAGCAGTTAGTGGAGTTAACATAACTAAGTGCTACTCAGTCTGTGTTTTGGTAGCGCAGCCTGGCTCTGAGTAAATAATGCTGAACAATAAATCTTGGTTAAGAATTCTTTGCACAGAAGGTTCCAAATAAAGGGAAAGAGAAGAAGTCTCTAAAACATAGCCATTTACAGTTGTACACCTAGTAAAGCTGCATGAGTGAAAACAAATAATAATCCAAACTAAAACTAAATAAAATTTGTCAGAATGGAAAGAAAACAAATCCAAAGCCTTGACATCAACATAAAACCAGAATTCTGTCCATTCCCTTCATAATGGCTTTTCTACTTGAGCTTCATTCTGACCTTTTATTACTTTCCCAACATTGAAGAATATTGCTTTTCAAAATTCTTCATGTCTTTGCTACCCCTGCCATTATCGCCACTCCTATTGTTAAGAGATGTGAACCACTGTTGTTCCAAGGTGAACAGAAGAGGCAAGAACGTAAGTACTTTTTGAGTTAAAAAAAAAAGAAAATGTTTCTCACTCTTCCTTCCAGAGACTAAAGCCACATATTGGTATAACATTAAATAATAATATAACTAAATGAATAAATAATAGTTTAGTAAATATGCTGGGAGATTGAAAAGCATGAAATCAATTTCCTGCTGGAAGGGAGGGAAAAAAGACACTTTTATATGACTTGACTGAACTTAAATAGACATTGTCCTGATCCTGTAATTGTTCCATGCTAAGAACATCTATTGAATTCAATGGGAGCTCCAAAACCAGATCAATTAGAGGATCAGAGTTGTTTGGGAAAGGCCTGCCCATCATTATGAGAAAACAATCCAGGCAGACATTGAAAAAGAATGTAAGCCCATAACTAGCCTACAAGATTAAACAAACGAGGCTATGCAAATCCTGCAGCCCCTAAAGCAGCACACAGGCACACACAATCCTAATAATGCCTCTTAAAACCAGGCCTTGCTTACAGTGAAGAAGGGCTCTGTCACTAACGTCAATGTGAGTATGAACTTTAATACAAGTATGACCAAGCTTCGGGAGGAAAAGCCTAAGTGCTGACAGTAAGTTAGGAATACAGTAAGTTAGGGATACTGATTTAAATTGCACTTCATGTTTAAAACCTACTGGATCAGCCTACAGCCCAGCAGCTCTTTGCACCAGCAGAAGGCCTGTTATAGTACAGTTCTGCCCTTAAGCAGAGGCTAAACTCTGGCTACAGTCCAGAGCAACTAATACCAACACACAAACAAAATCTGCTTCCAGGCTTGCAGCTGGATCCTAGCAGACAAACCCCTGTGCTACCATGAAGCCCAGCTGATTTTAGTCCTGCAAAAGCATGGAGACCTAACTGCAATACTTGGACTCTTAATTCCTAGGAAATACTCTAAAAGCTATTTTTAAATGGGGATCATAAAGGAGAATTTATAAAAATATTAGCTTTTTTTCTCCTGTTGTTTACAAACAGCATCTAAACACAAACTCATTAATCCCTTATCAGTATGCCCATGCTGCATAGTCAGTTTTGTGGATCAGTTTTACACAGTAAAAAGTCTCAAAGTCTCACCTAGTTTTTTGTTAAGGTCTCAGAGGAACAGTACTCATACCCAAGCATGCTTCAGCACAACAGTAACAGCCTGATGTAGGATATTACAGTCTTTAGCCCATTTTAATGGACTCAAGCAGTCAAGATCCCCTATTTGCTTTACAATGACAGCTCATTCTGAAAATGTAAGTCTTAATAATAAAAGATAACAATATTTAGCATATTTGTTCTTATTTTTTAAATGGCAGCACAAGTCATTGAGTAGTTCAAAGCCATTTCAGCTCCAAGTAGCAAATTTTCACCATGAAGAATATCAGCAGTTCAGCTACACCCCTAATTCTTACAACCACATAAAGCAGATTTCAAAAGGACTTCAAGGGGTTGCACAAAGAGTCATATGCAGTCAGAAAAAAGGCCCATTCATTCCCTTCTCTGGCAACAATCAGGAGCATATACCCAGGGAGATGCTATAGAAGAGAGTCAGATTCTTCCTCTGGTTTATCTTCCCAACTCCTTGCCACATATAGCTCATAGACTTCCCAAGTACTCCAAGATACAGCCTCCAGGATGTATCTACATCTTTGTATTCAACAGCCCTGATGGACCTTTCTTCCATACACTTGTCTGGTTGCTTTCTAATACAGTTATACTTTAGACCATCTATAACCCTCTATGGCAAAGTGTTTCACAGTTGTGTAAAAAAAACAAAACCACTAGTCCATACTTGGCCCCAAAGTGAATTCAACTACACCTGTGCCATTTGAGACAGAATAAAACCCCATAATGGGGTTCCCCCAACGCCTTTGCCTTGTATGTCAATGCAAAGCAGGCATTCCTGGCTCCTACTAGGCTGCTCCAAACACCAGCATTAGCTATGGTCTCAGTATATTCCCCATATACCACTAAGCTGCAGTGAGGGCAGTGATGTAGCCCATAGGAAGCCAGTTCACATACACAGGATGGCTGCCTCCTCCAAGAAGCAAATTCTGCAAGCAGAATCCATGTTTTCTATCCAGCTGACTGCCAAACAGAAAATTAGCTCCTCCAACTACTACAGACATTGCAGTTGGAAAACAAACAAACATACAAAACCCCCAACAAACAACCGTGGCATTTAAAAGAGATGCTTCAGTTCCACAATCAGTTCCTTGGGATCATAGGAAAAATTCCAGTTCAGAGGGACCTCAGCAGGCCTCTGGTCTAAGCTTCTGCTCAAAGCAAGGTCAGCTGTGACCAAAGGAGGGTCAGCCAGGAGCCAATGCAAAAGCCAGTGTCTGCTAAAAGTTCTCTTTCTCTCCTTGCCCCTCAGCCCCACATTCCTGCTACATCATTAGGACAGTTGCTGATGCCTATGGGACAGGGTATGCCATCAGAAAACTAATCAAACATTAGCTTGCAGCCAGATCACTCCCTTGCTCTGGCTCCCCACACAACTGCCAAGCACCAGAAAGGACGAGTGACCACTCTATACTGTGACACTCCATTCTGCTGCCACTTTCAAGTGGTTATACAGGTACAGTTTGAGTCTTTCACTTTTAGTCCATTGATTCTAAGATAGATAAGTAGTTAGCAAGATATGTTAGGACCTTCATTACTTTGTAGAAAACTTACAACTTCCCAGTAAAAACTCAGGCCTCTGGACAACAAATCCAAGCCTACTGAGAACCACTTGCTTCTCTCAGCTACCATTCACAGGTGCTTTGGAGTAGTCCACAATCACTCAGCACTCATTGAAAAGGCTGGAAAAAACTCCTGTAACAAGACTGTACCTTGCTGAAATAAAAGATTTAACAGAACTTCCCATCAAATCCTCTGTGGACTGAGGCCCCTATCTTAAAGGCAATATTTGACAGTGGTGCTAGTTCTGATTATTCTGTCTTGGAATGTACAGATTGGAAAGAACCGCTTTCCTCTTTCTCCCATATAAGCATGGGATACATTTACATTATATCCTGAAAAAAATACTCTATGGTTCATAGAGGGCATTAATGTAAAATGATAAATAGTGCAGAGATCATTTGCTCATATTTACCTCTTTTGTTAACAAGAGACACAGTTAAATGGTGTACAATATTTAAAATTAAAACACTTTTTCAAGAAATAAAAAAGATCCAGACACTCTGTAACATATAATTAACTTGAGAAACTAGCTAAAAGACCCTGGCAGGACTCAAAAAGTTTAATGCATGTGTGGATGAAAACATTCATATTTGCATTCAAAATGAAGTCTCCTGCTACAAGTAAGCTAGACCGTACATTTCAGCTGTGGAGCCTCTACTCCACAAAGTCACTATTAAGGAGCCCAGTACTGCTCCCCATCAGTCACAGAGCACTTGTGAGACCAGATGCAGGAAGCCCTTGGTCCTTGAGCCTTCACAGGGAGCAGAGAAAGAGCATGACAGAGTGTCTCTGGCAACCGAGGAGCTCTCCTTCAGGGTGCCCATCTTAGGTGGGGGTGCTGGAGGTCACATGGCAAGGCTGTGTGGAGACTATCTGTACAACCATACTTTTACCTGTTTGGTGCCTAATACTCAGAGGTGCTTGGCATCACTGGTGACCAGAGCAACCTGATTTAACTTTAAAATAGGATCTAACTTCAAAGCTGGCCTTGTTTTTAGTGTGGGTTTAAGCCATACACCCAGGTCCCTAAAATATTCTGTGATTCTATGAGCATCAAGAAGCCAACAATAAAGGGTTATTAAAACCAAGAAACAGAATGCACCATACATGTTAAAGCAGGGTAATAGAGGATTAGTGACTGAAATGTTTATGACTCACTTTTGTATTTCCACCAAAATACTTATTTCCTGGAGCAGTGCTACCTTAGGAAACATTCACAGGTACTTACAGATATGACACAGATACATAACACAGGAGGGACAGTAAGAGATCAAACAAGCCAGCTTTGAAGCTCTTAAAAGCAAGTAACATTCACTGAGAAGTAAAAAAGAATAACCTTTATTGTTTAAACAAGCATATTGGACAACATTTTTTTCAATACTGCCAGACACAGAGCAGTGGAAGAATAAAAATTAATCTAAAAATATGCACATCGTTTCAAAAGGGAGCAGCTTCTCTTCTCCTCTCTCCCACCACTGCTTAATGGTGTAAATGAGCTTTCCAATACAAAAAGAGAAGAGCAAAATCCCTTCAAAAAAATCACAGTTGGGGTTTCATTTCTCTGCATTGACATCCACCTTGATGAGTGGATTACAAACCTAAGCAAACTGAGCCTAAGGCTTATCAAAATGCAGGGGAATTGCAATATAGCTAATGATCACCACTGTTCCTCTCACCTCTTCTTTTCACTTTGCACTGAAGATAGGATTAAGTGCAGGTGAGAAAGGGGAAGAAAAACCCAAACCTGTGACTATTTAAAGTATTAACTTCCAGCACAGCAACATGCAGAATATCTGTGCTCGTGAGGATTATTTATATTATTACCAGCCAGAGAGGGGATGAAAGAGAGAGGGCAAGAAAAGAATGGAAGCAGAGTATCAGAAGTAAAAATCTGGCATGCAAGTGGGTCACCTGAAGTGGTAATCAAGTACTTTAGAATTTGAAATTATTAATGTTGTGCACATTCCTGAGTAAAAAGCACATAAAAATAGTAAAAACAATTTCTCAGAGTATTAGCTCAGCTCAATAGTTGTGTATTGTCTGTAGCAGGCTAGACCCCAGATGAAAGATCAGAATGAGCAAAACCTGAACTATATGTGGCACCAGAAGTAGGCACCAGCGTAGAAGACACAATGAGGTGTGGGCTGGTTAGGGTGTGATAGAAATTCACACAATGTCAGTGGTGGTCCAGGTAAGTTTTTCCAGACCTGATCAGAGTAACACTCAAGTTCCTTCAACATTCTGATGATCTCTCATTCCTTTCTTTGGAGAAATGCTACAACATTTTAGAGATGATGATGGAAAACTAAACCAATAATAACAGGTCTGATGACACACTGTTTTCATAGTTACAAGTGTTTTCCTTTAGTCTGCCTCACAAAATGGGCCCTTAGTCTGAAAGCCCATACTGAACTCATCTGAACACAGTGGCATCAATTGTAAAGCAACATTGAGTTTTGGAAGAGCAGAAGTAAAAACTGGCAAAAAAATTGAGCATTCATCTTCCCCACAGGCTCCATCATTGCCCACCTCTCACCTACTCACCTTATTCCAGCTCTACTGAGCTCTGCATGAGGCACACAGCTCAAGTCCTCCCACTACACGGAAGAGGAGCAATGAAGCTGTGAGGAGAAGGCTACAACTCTTACAGGCCCCTTAGTTTCATCAACCAAGAGATGTTCCCTTTATATGCTGCTCTGACATGTCCCACATATGCTGCTTGCTTCCAGCCCCACTGCTCTTGCTACCACCACAGCCAACACTGGATATCCCCTGGCACCTTCCAGTGAGACAAGTTTGGAGGCCATGGCTACAAATATTTTTCCCCTGATACTAAATTCTGAGGCAGACATCACCTTGCATTCAAGCCAAGTAACAGTACTTTTACTGCAAGTCAGATCATTGTTCTCCAGCTAAGAAACACAAGGACTTGGCTGCAGGTTTCCTTCCCTCAAACCTTTTTGCCATTTTGGAAATGGCTGTGGGACCAGCCCAGTCCTGTCAACAGGGCCACACACAAAACAGCATTTTCCTGTATGGACAAAAGGACTATGAACCTTTGAAAGTAGTCATTAAATTTGTAGACTTTAAATAAAAAGGAAGTGCATTGTTTTTCTCGACTCATAATTCACTAGAAAATGAATTTGAACACCACTTACCCACTGGTGACGCATTCTGGCCCAAACACATTTTTGTGTGAGAAATGGCAAAAAGATCAACAGCAGCAGAACTTCCAAGTGACCTTTCTTTATGTGCGGTTTAGGAACAACTAGCATGCAATCCTGCAGCTACGCAGGTGGTGATCTGAGACAAGGAAATTGTTGTAGCTAGCACTACTGTGAAGCCAGCTGGCACCACAGGGATCTCAGACAAAATGCAAGCAGTGCTGCCTCATAGCAACCCAGTGGTGACCAGCACACCAAACACTCTCAAGATCCACACAGAAAAGAGTGTGCACGAAGTGCCTTCCCCTGGACGTTGGCCACTACTCACTTGCTATGCCTTGCATATCACAGCCACCTACATGGTGCCAAGTAAAAGCTGAAATAGGAAATTACAGCAGTTGTCCACATCTACCAGAGTACAGTATCATGAAATATTCTGCATGATGGCAAAGAAAGGGTGAACAAAGTTCAGAAAGAGATGTAAGTCCATAATGAAGTTCCAGTCCATAAGCATTCAAAGATGACTACTTACATTCTGAAAGTTGGGTGTCTATCTCTGCTTGACTGTATCAGTGCCAACAACCCAGTGAAACTTGGTGTATTAAAATCTACCGTGTGGTGTACTGAAACCATATGTGGTCAAGACTCGTTAGCATCTACTAAGTTCCAGTGTCACATAATAAGCACACTCAGTATTTAATCCCGTTTCAAAAATAAATTTTTACTTCTCCCTTGTTTAGTAACAAACAGTGCTTATACTAAATTTGTCGGACCAGAAAAATAGATTACCTACTAGCCAAATTTGACTTTTAATAGTAAATTTGTTGCCTTGAAAATTTAAAAAGAGCCTTGAACTGCAGCAATATGCCTCATTTTTGCTCTGGTTTGCGTGGTACCTTTCAAGTGATACAACTCTTTTTTTAATAAGGCTCATTAAATCATTATGAAATGTAATTACATAGTACCAAAAAAGCTCTTTATCCACCATAAGGTATCCACAGTGGTGTTAAATATTTTATCTTATTGTCAGCTTACTATATAAAGATTTTAACCTTTAGCTGATCTACCCTCACATTTGATTGTTCTCCACGGTGGTGCATCACAAGGAGCCAGAGTTTACCCGCGCACTGCTTTCCTTTCTAAGCAACACACCTCAGACTCCACCTTAGGTCCTCTGCCGTTTTCAGTGAAATTAATGTGTGAAGCTATTCTAATACCCCCTGAAGCCAACAGACAACACAGAGGAATATAAGCCCCATCACTTTAAGGTTTTAGCTCCAACATTTTAAGTGTTTTTTTGTTCTAATTGGGCATTTTGGTTTAAATCCTACCTTCTGACTGATGAATTTTTCGATTAATGTAACTCATTTTCAGCTTGGTATTTTGCCTAGTTCCCTTCAACTTGAAGCAATTATGGAAAAAATTAAGTGCTACAATAATTTAAACCTCTCTACACTGCAATATTACCAGTGTACTTCACTTTTTTTTAAAGGTGAAAGCTCTTCAGGAGTGCTTATTATTCAAGCACGCACAGTCTATGAACTGATTAAATATTATTAGACAAAATCTTTACGAGAGCTTTGGCTTTCCACATGTAAGATTACATTGAATGCAAACTGCGCTGAACTCTGATGATGCTATGGCATGGTATGCTCCAAACAAAAGAAATACCAAAATTATTTTCAAAGAAAAAATCAGGCTTTACATATACAACAGCAGAAAAAACAGCCTCTTCACAACTGAAGGGTGAGCTCTTTGTTTTCAGATCACAAGCCAGAGAACTTAGGCCAAAGTCCTGCCAGACATATGTTTAGATGGCTGCATACAAAGCCTCATCAACTTCCATGCTGCTACAAGAGTCCCAGTAAAGGTCCTCCTCTTGCACAACAACTTGCATGACTGGGGCTTTAATAAACACGTATTTCACTTTGAAGAAAAACCCACCACAGGTAGACAGAAACACTCACCTGAGGGGCTACAGAGATTTGAAATGACTATCGCGTTTGCAGTACAGCAGACTCCTGCCACTCTTCTCATGTCAAGAGTTTGCACGTATGATTAAATGAGCTCTGGAGCAGGAAGTTATCCCATCTTACACACTTAAATGCTATCTTAAAGTGTCCACTTTTACAAATCTACTGCACTTAATGGTTTTAGTACTCTTTCCATGTAAGATTTTCAGAGTAGATATAAAGGTGATAAGCCTACACACGGAAATCTTATTATTCCTTTCTACTAGAAGAAGAAACTGAGGCAAAGAGAGGATTTTTTGGCTAGTATTGTTAAAAGAATAAAACTCAAAGAAATACGTGGAGCGTAGACCAATGAAATCAATGGTTTCAGTGCAAGGCTTGGCTTCTTCCCATATGTTACACTGCATTTATAATTTTTAAAAATACTGTATTATGTATGATGGTACATGACTACTGAAAAATAGGCTTACTGCATCCTCTAACTGATCTGTACTAAGACTATCCCTCACACAATTTTTTAAACCATTCAATTAGAAACAGTAACATAACTTCAGTACATCAGACTCCTGCCAGTGTCAAGCATCTATTATGCCTTCCTTAAAGAGACAGAAAAAAGTAACACTTTTTTTTGTCCCATTAAATATCACAAGAGCAGTTTGTAGGCTCAAGGGTAAGTTTGATTGCTCAACAAATGCCATTACATTCCACATAGATTTCTCTTGATTGACCTAAAAAGCAATCCCCTGGAGATGGGGCAAAGGCTGATAGGCCTCATCAAGTTTTTGTCCCACATACCAAACTTTTTTCCCCACATACCACAAGAGCGCCACTCTATTGCAGCACATGAGAATACGTATTGTCTGGCAGATGAAGTTTGCAGAGGTAACTTCTGACTCCACCCTCAGGCGTTGTCTGAATACGAATTCTCCAAATTTAAATCCACCACCTATTGCCTAATCCAAAAATCAGCACTTCAACTGTTAGACTAATTCTTTTTATCACACATTTCAATAAATAATGAATAACCTGTGACAGGGTAAGAAAAAAGGATGGCAAGAGAGGAAGGGAGAGACTACAAATCAGCACTTACAGCAGCATATTTTGTGTGTTCTCCCTGTATACATTTTCAAACCTGTGTTCCCTTTCTTTGCTCTTTGGAGTCATCTTTCAACCTTGACCTTAGCAGAATGAAAGAGATTAGCTTCAGTGCTAGGATAAGCAAGTCCTAGGTCTAAATAGCCCTTTTACACACACACATCAGCCATTCATGTTAGTGAATGTCAGACACGGATCAAGGGAGAGTAGACATCACAGTGTAAAGGTCTCACCATGGATCAGTCTGTCAAAACGCTACAGGAAAATATGTATTCTTTCTACATGCCATGCCAAACACATGAACTTCGGAGTGAGGTCAGGCTTCAGGTGGACAACAAACTGGAATCCAAAGGGCCAACCTCTTCTCTTTTGCAGCAAATCATTAATTACCTCATCAGGAGAACTGCTCTGGATTTTCTTGTGTCAGAGGGTGGACTTTACTGATTATGTCCTCTGGAATGGAAAGGTGCTCAAAATAATAGTGTCACACTAAAATCTAGTCAAATCTGTAACATTAATTAACAGCAGTCCCAAGCTCCACAGCTGCCCCCCAGAGCCTTTCTGACAGTTTTGTGGTTTCACAATCACAACTTGTCTTTCTTAAGTACTATTTTCTCCTTCTTGATCTACGAAAACACCCACAAAAATATCTGGGAAAACAATGAAACTGACTGTACGCTAGGGACAAGGTTATAAAAAAAAAACACTTCACATCAGTCTCATTCTGCTCCAATTGACGTAAGCTATAAAATTCCCACTGCCTTCCTGGAAGCCAAGAGATGCCACTGCAGATCCCTTTTGAAAACAGCAACCCAAGAGTAGTCAAATACAGAAAGATAGCAGACTGAGATTTTTATTTTCCCTCCTGTCGCTTCTCATTACAGTTTTATTTAACTGTACCCCATCATCTGCATGCTATTTCAGGGATTGGGTCCCCAGGACCAAATGGAGATATCAAGGCCCTTTGCAAGTATGCTTAGATTGATGGTGTCTCTCCAAACCAAGTTTTTTCACTTACTCCTGTCCTAGGTGTCCTGATCACCCATACTTCAAAACCCCCTATTTTTCTCCCTGATTCCCTTCTAGAACAAACTGTGAGAACCCTCCAAGGGGAAACAGTCTGACAGGATGGCTCATCCCAGCATGCATGCTACACGAAGAGTATGTCTATGTATAATGCCAAATTTGGCTCCTTCAACTTTTCTGGCAGACCTCTCATCCTCTAACACCCACAAACCAACAACCCAGGATGTGAAACACACAACCCAATGGTGGAGTATAGTATATATGTTGGAGTTTAGTATTTTACAAGGT
>VZZY01020910.1:0-16457 GCA_013400335.1 Eurystomus gularis
GCATTTCTGTTTGTCTAAATCCTCTCCAGCCTTATCTTGCGGTTTTTTGGTGGCTAGCAAACGCTTGAGAGACTCATGGTCTAGAACTGGACCCTGGAACTGAGAGCACATAATTTTTCTAACCATAGTATTTTAGATGGAGCACCTTGTTCCCTTGTTTCTTACGTGATTGTTTTCCTTTTGGTTTTACTTCTGTTTTGCAGTGAGGTGTTGTTTTTGTTCCTAGTTAAGTTCCCTGTAGTGACTTGCCCTCCCCCTTCATTTTGGTCACTGATTTGAATGTATTTAGGAGAAATGAAGACTTAATTATTTTTTTTTTTTTTTTTTTTTTAATTTCATTGCAAATTTCATTGCCAGAAAAATTTCATTGCAAAATATGGAAGTATTTGCCAATAGGAGACTGTGAAAATAATGATACTGACTTCCTAGCTGACTTTCAATTTGGCTTTTATTCTTCTTGTACTAAATTTGGATCCTATCTAAATCTGTTATCCATATTAGAGGTCAGATAAAACTTCATTTTGTGAGTAGTGCAGCTCCCACGTGTAGAATGGATTTCACATCCTGTTTGACAGAGTATTGCATCATTCTGCTTTAGACCAGTTTTGTGACTTGCTTTCTCCTGTTCTTGAGTAATCTCCTCCTTATGCTGGGAAAGCGCTTATTAAAGATGTGCTAAGCCTTCTTACTGGTCAGCTTCTGAAGTGTTTACCCATGCTAATACAAAGTTACAGGTAAAATAACCTGTTTCCATTAGGTCATCTTATTTGCTGATTTGAGTCTATCAGAAAGGTAACACTAAAATTGCATAATTAAAATTTTTAACTTCTTGTGTTTATTGACATAGTTGTATACTGATACGAAGCAGTTCAGTACTTAAGGAGCACTGTTGCTGAGGTGTTGAGTATTTCTGCATTTGTTCATTGTGTAACCAATAAAGGAAAAAGACACTGTGTCTGTTACAAGCTATTCTACAACATGATTTTGACAGTTTAGCTATTGGCTAAGTAATAATGCCAGTGGAGTCAGTCTAATTTTAACTTGCACAATTAAGACTGACTTTGGTATGTTGTCTACATACTGAGCTTTCTGGTTCTACTGTGGTCCTCAACAGCAGTGGTTCTAACTTCTGTGAAACCTTGAAAACCATGTCTAGATTTGGTAGTATAGCATAGTATGGTCCAGGCAAGTATGGAATGAGCTAAGCTCCTTTTTAAAAGGGGCAGTTTGTAGGAAGTATTATCCAAAGAGCGATTCAGAAAACGGATGATTAATGACTTGGCATATACTGCCAAACACACCAGTACACTTCTGGGAAATGAAAAGCTGCTAGCTTTGTTTTGAGCAGGTAGATAACCTGTGAGTCAATAGGAAAAAATGAAATAGCTTCTTAACAATTCTTAACCTAACATTAGAATTTTGACTAAACTTGTACACTAAGTAAATTCAAAGTGTTGTAATTTAAAAAAAACAGTTTCAGAGAACATCTTGGCCTTTCATGTTGCACAGAGAATTTATTGTAGGTGTAACCTCTTGTGTTGGTCTAAATTGAATTGTGTCTGTGCAGTTGGTTTGAACTTGCTCATGTGTTTGAATGTAACCTTAGAATCACAGATAGCAGCATACAGAAACCAAGATAATTCTTGTCAATCAATTTCCTGCCCCTGTTGATAGGAAACTTCTTTTATAGGATGACTGCAAATAGTGTTATTAGAAATAAGTTATAACTTATTTCTCCTGGCAGTTGATGGGAATAAATCAAAATAGATGGACAAGACAGGTTATGCTACTAACACCTGGTGTCTTGGGTAACCTGTTTACAAATGGAATGAAATAAGTTCTCTGGGCAGTCTTGGACTAGTTAGATTGTCTTAGACAAAGTGGGTGAGAATTCTCTAGAAGCTAGAACAACTAGTCGGGTCCTCTTGCTACTCTAGTTGAATCAGCAGGTTCTGAAGCAGAATGCTGATTTCTGGCTGCCAGCAAACTTGTTCATGACCTAAGTGTCAATCAGCTGTGAGTGTTGGTGCAACAACAGGCAGCGCTTAACTTACTGAGGTACTAACTTTTTTTGTAAGGATTCAGGAAAGTTAGTAATTTCCTGAAATTTGAAAATGTTTCTTAAACAGTTCTTGTTAAATATTTATTAGATAAGAATTTTATTTGCTTACCATGGGCCTGTGAGAAGGAATGAAGATACAGCACTTCTACAGCATTTCACTTAAGCTATAGAAGAGTCATTACATGGACTTTATGCACTAGGCGAAAGTTTGTCACAGGCAATTGGCAGGTTATATATTTTAGTGTGGTGATAACTTGTGGTTTGAGGTTAACAAATATATAATCGTGTAGGAGGCACCTTGAGGAGTCACCTATTTAATGCATGTGGTGTGGAGCAGGATGATTTTAACATGCTTCCTGATGAACATCTGACTAACGTGTTTTGGGGACTTCACAACCTGGCAGTCTGATCCAGTCTTGAGCTGCTCTTAAGGTTCAAAATTATTTTTTTCTCTGCAGCTTATCTGCTGGGACTTAAGCCTATCAGTTATTGGCTTATTAACAGTAAATGTGTGTTGGTTTTCTTTTTTTTCTCTATAGCAACCTATTACATAGTTCATTGTGTCCCATTTTCTCTTAGGCTAAACAGTCCCTGTTCATACAGTCTTTCATTATTCACATTTTCATGCTTATTCTCATTGTGTGGTCAACTTTCTCCAGTTTGTTAGCGGATTTCTTGAAGCATAGTGTCCAAAATTGAACACACTACTCTGAACAATTTTAAGATTTATTACATGCCTCCAATGTAAATGGTGGCTGATGGTGTGAACCATTGTCAGCTTTGAGCTGAGGAATCTACAGCAGTGGTAAATGACACCACTCTTTGGAACTGCAAAGTACAGAACATTTTGATCCATTCAGGCTTAAAGCAATAAATAGATATAAAAGAGAAAAGCTAACATTTACAAATGTATAGAATGCTAATAATCAACTTTTCTGGAACTAGTATGTCTCTATCTGAAATACCTTGTCAATGAGTTAATTGGTGGACTGAAAATGATTTTTAAAACTACTTTTAAAGCCTCCTTTTAAAAAAAATTAGAATATATAAAAATTGTATTCTAAAACTCAATCCTTTAATTTTGAAAAAACAGTAAATGATGGCTTGTTTTGATTTTCTTATAAAGAGCATATTTTGAATTTATGCTACTTCTAGATGAGCCTTTGATGATAAGTTTATTTGGAATATCATTTTGTTGTTTTCATTTCATCATCTGAGAAGAGCAACTCTAAAGTGCAATGTATAGTATCTAACCAGTACTTTCAAATAACTGATTTTGAAAATGATTTTAATCTTTTGCAATGCAAAGTATTCATACCTTAATTTTATATTCTTTATCCTAGAAAATTATTGGAGTGTTCAAACCAAAATCTGAAGAGCCTTATGGACATCTAAATCCAAAATGGACCAAATATTTTCACAAAATTTGTTGTCCTTGCTGCTTTGGCAGAGGCTGCCTCGTTCCAAATCAGGGATACCTCTCTGAAGCTGGTGCCTATCTTGTGGATGACAAGCTGGGGCTAGGAGTTGTACCTAAAACTAAGGTAAAAGTTAAAAACCATAAATTACTGAATGCAAAAGAAATATAGTGACATACTTGCTAGTCTCTGAACTGTATTTGTGGAGACACCCTTGTATATCGTGCATTATCCCTAAGTAATTTATAAACTATTGCAAGTCCAAAGGCAGGGTGGTTTTCAGTGGAAATTAGTGATCGTGATTTTTGTTTTAAAGGATAAGTTTGATATCCGAATTTAATCTCTTCTTTGGAACCGCTTCAGTTTCCAGCGTTTTCTGACGCTTTTGTGCCTTATGTTTTAGGAAGATGCAAAAATTGCAAAAACCAGTGTCTAAAGATTCCCATTTTTGCTTGAGACACATAAAATAGCAAATATTCACCTTTTCCTGTAGAATTTGTTGGAAGTGCCTTTTTGCTTTTTTGGCAATTGGGCATAAAATGTACTGTACATTTATCCTTGAAGTAATAAGGAGTTCTGAGCTGTCTTTTTAACTTTCATATTTTAAGGTTGTCTGGCTTGTCAGCGAGACCTTTAATTACAGTGCAATAGATCGTGCAAAGTCAAGAGGAAAAAAATACGCTTTAGAGAAAGTGCCAAAAGTTGCTAAAAAATTTAATCGAATTGGACTACCTCCTAAGGTAAGGTGAAAAATAATTTGTGCATTTTCTGATTCCTAAATCTTTGAATGAAGAAAACTAATGTAGGTTACTTCAACGGTACAAGAAAAACCATGTTGCGTCTTGAAACCTCTCTCTCAATGACTGAAGTTTGATGGATATGACTGTTTCTATGCAAAATCTGTCCAATCTGTTACGTTATTCCTTCATTTGAGCTACTTTAATAATCTTGCCACCTTTTTGATTCAGTTTGCAGTCCTGCTTTCTGCTGGAGGAGTAACATGTTAACATGATGTACATCTCTCACTGTTCTTTTATTTCTTGACTGTTTAGTACATTTCCCTTCAGTGTCATTTTAAAAATATTGTCTAATTGTTTCTCCCCTGCAATTTATCTAGTTCTTTGACTTTTCCTAAGTCTTTATTTTCTTTCCCCCGACTCTTTTGTTTTATTCTTTTAGGTATCCTATTGTTGTGTTCGTCCTACCTTCCTTTCGTCTTACGTGCTATACTCTGCTGACTACAACCTCACATCTTTCTTGCCTAATGAACCTTATTATATGCCTAAAATATCACCAGTGTTCCACTCCTAAATCTTTAAAGCACAGGTTATGTACAGTTGGGTAATCCACTTGTGTCAGTTCCCAGCAATTTTGATCCATGTGACGTGTTATGCAAGCTTGTATCAGCGTGGTCATTCCACATGCTGTGTGATTATCCATGTCTCTGCACGTGTGCATCTGTCTGCATTTTACTGTTCTTAAGTCCTCTTTTGTATTTTAATCTTGAGCACCTTTCGTGTTGCCCATGCATATGGAGCCTATGCCACCTGTAGTTTTCTTCCTCTGACTCCTTTTTGGGAGTTCTGTTCATGCAAAAAGTGTCTATCTGGAAAAAATGGTTAATGCTGCTGTTCTCATCAATGAAACAGAAGTTTTTCAGAAAGGAAGATTTTTCTCCTGTAATTTTTGAGTTTCCTATGAACTCCTGAACCAAGTGTTTCCAACAAAAAAGAGAATAGATGTTATTTTTTTCTCTTTTTTCATGTATTGCTTGTAATACTGAGTGTTCATTTATGCTAAGCTGTTTGGCTACATTTTATTCCTGATAAACTCAGTGAGTGCTTAAACAAATATTAAAAGTATTTATTGTGTATTGTGTCCAGTTCTGGGCTCCACAGTTCAAGAGGGACATGGAGCTACTGGAAAGAGTCCAGCACAGGGCCACTAAGATAATTAAGGGATTGGAGCATCTTCCATATGAGGAAAGGCTGAGGGAGCTGGGTCTGTTTAGCTTGGAGAAAAGGAGGCTGAGGAGAGGATCTGATCATTGCTTATAAATATCTAAAGGGTGTGTGTCAGGAGGATGGGGCCAGATTCTTTTCAGTGGTGTCAAGTGACAGGACAAGGGACAAATGCCACAAACTGGTAAACAGTTCAACCAAAACATAAGGAAACAATTCTTTACAGTTAACAGAGCACTGGAACAGGCTGCCCAGAGAGGCTGTGGAATCTCAGTCTTTGGAGACATTTAAAATCTATGTGGATGTGTTCCTGGGTGATCTACTCTAGGATACTGCTCTAGCAGGGGGGTTGGACTAGGTGATCTTCAGAGATCTGTTCCAACCCCTACCACTCTGTGATTCTGTGTAAAATAAATAAACAAACAAAACAAAAACCACAAAAACAAACAAAAAACCCCAACAAAACCCAAAACAAACAAGCAAAAGGGGTGGTGGAGGCCTTGTCCCTGGAGACATTCAAGGTCAGGCTTGATGGGGCTCTGACCAACCTGACCTAGTTAGATGTCCCTGCTTATTGTAGGGGGGTTGGACTAGATGACCTTTAGAGGTCCCTTCCAACCCGATATATTCTATAATTCTGAAAAACCAACCTAACAAACCCAAAAACCTAGGAAAACCCCTCATGATTTGAGTATGTCTTTTTTTAGAATTTAGGGATGAAAGATAAACCACTTTGTCTGTTGTTTGTTTTTTTCATACTTCCTATATTCTGAGCTTTGAAAGCATATAATCAGTTTTTCTGTTACTGTTAAGATTAGTTACCAACCCAGGTGCATTTTCCAAATGCAATTTCTTAATGTTGCAGGTTGGCTCCTTCCAGCTGTTTGTTGAAGGATATAAGGAAGCTGACTACTGGCTCAGGAAGTTTGAAACTGATCCTTTACCTGAGAACACAAGGAAAGAATTTCAGTCACAGTTTGAAAGATTGGTTATCTTGGATTATGTCATCAGAAATACAGGTATTTGTTAGTGCGTCTTGGTATCTCTGTACTTTTGTGAGGCAGAAATGGTAAGCGATGCTGGCTGAAAGCTGCTGCTGAAGACCTTTAATGCATTTCAGATGCTTTTCTCCTAATTGAAGGCCAGAATGTTGCATTTTAAACTTAAAAAAAAAATTACTTTTGGATTTAAACATTAAATATTGCAATATGACACATTCCAAACAACCCTTTTTGGCTGTTACTTGCTATTTTTAAGCAATATAGGAATTAAAGAACAAATATTTTCATTATGCTTGAATTCTGTCAGTAGGCTATTAACTGTTTCCCCTGATGAGGTTAAGGGATGGTGGGGTTTCAGGAACCACGAGAAAAGCCATAACTACCATCCCTTTCATGCTGAGCTGGAGCCAGTAATAGCACCATTTTGCATCAGTGTAAAATAGTTCATATTCACTGCAGCTAGACACTGAAGTACAACTGTGATGTCAGTCTCCCAGTTCTCCTGCATTCTTATTGCTTTCACTTGGGAGCTGGGATTCTCCTGTGGATTATGTAGGTGATTTAATTCCTCAAGAATCCAAAGGCAGGTTTTTATTTAAGGTACTTTCTTTGCTACTTTGTCAGAGGTGGGCATCATTACTCTTCTTCAGACATACCAGCTCTTGTTCATTTCCCTTTTCTTAAATTCACTTACTGGAAAGGAATCCAGCTGACCTGTGTCTCTCTAACCTGTGGCTTTTTAGAAGCAAACTAAAGGAAGAAAGTTTCATAAGAACATAATGCTTTCTAGCTGCTGCTATGGTCTGTCAGCTTTATCAAGTGGATCCCATTGCTTCCAAGCAGTTGCTGTATACTGTGACATTCTTAAAATTGTGAGGATAGTACTTAAATTGCAAAACCTCATTATGTGGATGATTTTACCTTCATCTAATATATCTCATCACAATAGATCATTAAAATCTTCTCATGGATGTTTAACTGAGCTTAAAGGAGCACCTTAAGATGACAGAAGGACCTGCAAATCCACGCAGTTATTCACTCTCTGAAAGACCTTGTCAAAGCTTTTGGTATCTCAATTTGGTCTGAGTGGTGCAGATATTTTCAGCTTCTGAAAGGCTCTTCAGGGTTTTTTTTTCCCCTTCCATCTTTGAAGAGTCTGTTTTCTCCATGTAGTTAAGCATCACACTATTTATGATTTTGGAGGGCCTCTCTCTCCATATCAGCATTAAAACAAGCTTAAAAATTTATGTCATTTTGGTTGCCGCTGCTGACAGGTTTTATTTTCCCCAGGAAAAGTGCACACTACAGCCCATCTTTCTGTGTAAAATGGATTAAAATAGTTTATCTTAGCTTTCATGATGTTTTGCTGCATATTCAGCCAGTTGGGGAAACTAAAGCAGTAACACATACCTAAGAACACTTGATAAATTTTTGGTCTTCCCAGTAAATCAGTTGCCTCATTTCAATAAAGTGGAAACAAATCTGTTGTGATGGAAAAAACCCTTTTTAAACCATTTTGCCTGACTCCTGTGGTAAATTCTCAATTTACAGTATTAGTAATTGTATATCACTTTAGATGATGACTTCTTTATAAATGATGTGTCGTGACATGCATTTTCCTGTTTAAAGACAGAGGTAACGATAACTGGCTAGTCAGGTATGAAAAAAAAGATGATGGACTTGATCTGTCAGATAAGGTAAGAAAACTGTACTCTGAAACTTACGTTCTTTAAATTGTTTAGTTTTATAACTTGGTCTTGCAGGGGATTAAGTGCATGGCTTTAATCCTGGTGCGTGGTCTCAAGAAATGTGATAACTGCGAATTATTCTGGGAAAAATGAATGTAAAAATTCCTTGAATTAGACTCATCTGGATAGAACAGTACTAGAATTTATTTTTGTTGGTCTGTATTTTTTCTTCATATCTTGGTCTATAATAATTATAAAACTGCCAGCTGTTGCTCAAGCACATTTCTTCTGCTTATTTATGTGCTCTGCTTATCTTGTATTTAGGGGAAGGGCTTCTCTCCTCTCTAGTGGTGGTAGAGTTAGAATTATGTATGCTGGATTTTATTTGGATGCTCCTTTATATTAAATAGTCTTTAAGCAGTGAAGCTAAAAACTGTATTATTTAGTATTTTTAATGTGTTTTACTATTTCTGTAAGCACATAGGTATCACTTATTTTTTAAATACTCCTTCTGTAGGATAGCCAATGGACTATAACTGAAGAATCTACTATTAAAATTGCTGCAATTGACAATGGTTTAGCATTTCCTTTTAAGCATCCTGATGAGTGGAGGGCATGTAAGTACTGCATTCTTCAATCATTTTCCTTTTGCAGAGCAATTTCCAAATAGGTTTGGTTTTGGTTTGTTTTGGATGGTTGTAGTAAGAAACTAAGAAACCATCACTGTAGTTATAAATCGATTTTGTAAATAACTTGTTCTCAAATGACCAAATTTCTAGTTGAAAACAAAGGGTACTGTTGTCTGTGAACAAGTAGACAAGTTACATGTTATTTTCGCTTGTTCTCAGCTTTAGCTTACTTTGTAAAAGTTAATCTTTAGTTATCAATTTTCAGTCTGCTTGAAAATACTATTACTTTGAAAGTTCATTGCTTCTGACCACATCTCTGACTACTTAAAATTTAGATGGAAGTGCCCAACAGGGTTTACAATTATTTCTGTGGACTATTAGCCAATCAGGTAATTATAGCAGTTAACTGTGGGCTAGTTTAGCTGTCAAAAGGCTAGTTAATTACCCCACCCAGAGCTCTGTATAGTCTCTATATATCTCAATACTCAATAGTTACTATCCTGTGTATCTCTCGACTACAGTCACTTCTGTAGCTGTTCTAGGGACACGGCAGTTATTGCTTGCATTATACCATCTTTTAGTTCAGCATAAGAAGTGATAAACTGGGATGATCCTTTAGATTTCTTTTACAGTTGGACAAGTGTGTGATGATTCCGTAAAGACAAACTTGTAACATAATGTTTAAAATAACAGGCTCTTGACAGGTAGAGCATGTTTTCTTGATGACCAGAGCTGGTTTAGCATCTAGAATAACTCAAAGGGCTTTGGGCAGTGTTAGGAAGTTCAATGGGTGGCCTGCTACTAGTGACATTCCTCAGTCCCTACAGTTGATAATGCTCAGTGTCTTCTTTTAACATCTAGTAATATTAATTACTCTTACAATATCTCTTGAAATTGTTTAATAGCAATTATGTGAAAAGTTAAAAATATTTTTTCTCAGCATGCTTAGAAGGCGGCATTTTAATAAACTAAATTTTTTATTTAAAAATAGTAGCTACTTTTTGGTTAATTCTTTAGTACAAGTCAAGCATCTGAAAGATTCCTATTCGATTGCAGGCATTATTTTACTCCAGTAGAAACTGCATTACTAAACTAGGAGAAGGCATCTACTGTTAGTTACAGTATTTAATTTGTATACCTTTTTTACTTATGGCTTCAACTAATTATTTATTACTTAAAATATATTTCCACTGTTTGGAAAAAAGGCTAAATAGATGTAAAGCGACTTTTGTAACTAAAGCCAAAAGGTATATGGGAGAAAAATGATGTTACTGAGAGTTTCCAGTAGGCAGCAGAGTACTGCATCAGTGGTAAGCGCTGGAAAATTTCATTTTTGCCTGTTGTTAATCACTAATTGTACTATTTCTCTGTGATAGATCCCTTTCACTGGGCTTGGCTTTCTCAAGCAAAAGTTCCTTTCTCTCAGGAGACCAGAGACCTGGTTCTTCCTCGCATTTCTGACATGAACTTTGTACAGGATCTTTGTGAGGACCTTTATGAACTATTTAAGGTGAATCAAATGTTTCTTTGAGTTGAGCATTACTGAAAGAGATAATACCTGTGATGGAACAGTTAGATACTTTTTCTTTGTATGTCACGATACTGTGCCGTTGTAGCTTTAGCACTGGCATGGTAGAAAGGATTTGTATAATTAAGAGGAAACTGTTACTAATGTGGCTAACTGATAATAATCAGCTCATCTAAAAACATAATTACCTTTTATAAATCTAAGTGTCACATAATCAGTTAAAGCTAGTTAACATTTATAGCACAGATCTGTGTAAAAACTCAATTTAAAATACTTGTGGGGTGTGCGTAGAATTAAGATAAACTGTAGCAACCTGAGGAAATAATTTATTTAATGTAACTTAAAGAATCTGCATACCTTTCATATACTTAATTTTCATACATATATTGTGTGAGGTTGATGCTGAAATCTTGACCCTGTTTAAAGTAAGTCACACTTATTTTAAGGACACTGAAACTGTGCTACAATATTGACATGTAAAGAAGCGTCCTTCTCTGAAACATTACATAAATTGTCACTTGTTCAAGTGAAATAATCCAAATGATTGGGATGGAAAGAAATGGAAATTTTAAACTTCTAATGAAAATGCAGCTGTAATGTCAAAACTGGATCCTGAAACATATACAATATTTGTATCTTTGACTCCGTTATATGCAGAGTGACTCTTGCTTGTCTGTTAAACCCAGTGAAGTTGAAATATTTCGTAACTCTGAAGGAGGAAGTATTATTTTGTCAGAGTAAAGGTGAGAGACAGAGCAGTGTAACATTATGGGATGGTATTAAGCCTACCTATCAATGTCATCATGTGGAACATCCTTCATTTTTGCATATGTGAGATTGCTGCAATAAAAAGACCTTTCTGTGGGTCATACTATGACTCTTGGAAGCTTCCAGTAATTATGATGTTGGTAAATATGACTCTATGTATTATGAAATTGCTGAATTTGCCTGCTAGATATACAGCTGAAGATAAATGGGTGATTTCATATAATAATTTTGGTCTTTTTTTTTTAATGGAGACTGATAAAGGATTTGACAAGGCTACTTTTGAAAACCAAATGTCTGTTATGAGAGGGCAGGTAAGACTGCTTTTATACATTTTCATATATGTATTTAATTTGTCATCACTTCTCAGCTGGTTTTGTTTTAGAGCTACAAAACCGGGCTCCTACTGAATTCAAAGACACTTGAAGGTATTTCCTTCTGAGAAGACTAAATCTCTTTCTAGAGTTTGTTCTTATTTGCATATAGATGAGACAGCAGAAAGTATACACTGATTTTTTTTTTTTAATAGATTTTCTTAAATAGTGTAATTGAGTTTTATTGGTTTTGTGGGTGATAGGGGAGGACTTAATACCTATATATTCTTAGAAGATATTTTAAATGTGAAACACCAGATAAGAGCCCTAAACTGGAGTGGAAAATTTGGCAGATAATTTTATGTTATGAAAATAAATGTGACAATTTTAGGGGATTAACTTGACTATTGAAATATCTCTCACAAGAAAGCAACATTAGCCAGTGAATTTTCTTTATCCTAGCAAATGTCATAACCATACTTGGAACCAATCCATCTTTTTTCAGATTTAAAATTTAGTGATAATAAAGTGTTAGGGTTTTTCTAACACTGAAACGAGGAGAAGGCTTTCTCCATCTTCTTGCTGTTTTAAAATTTAAGACTGGTTTGATACACTGGAAAACAAGCTTTAGCTAAGAAGAAATTATTTAGTTCCCCATAGGCATAAAACAGTGATTTGTGAAAATGCAAGGGAATTGGACTAGATAAATTAATAGTCTCATTTGCCTTGAATTTATTGAAACTGGCTTCCAACATGGATAGTTTAAAGCCAGACCTTCACAATTCCTGTAGGTTCCTCTATTAAGAAGTACCTTGCACAAGACTGCAGCTCTGCTTAGTCAAATGTAATCCCAGTTAACATCAGTTACATGTGGTGGCTAAAAGCCAACAAACCTTACTTATTAAATTCCATTATAGGAATTATTTCTGAAATAACTTTTCTGAGACGTTTGTGCAGTCACTGGAAGGTCTCTTCTGAAGTATTCATCCATCTTAAACTGTGTTAAGTACCTTTTTTTTTTTTTTTATAATGAGACAATTGACTACAAGGAATCTGTTATTTAACAAAAAGCTTAAGGAAAAAAGTGATCTTTATAATTGAGAGAGATCTGGCTAAGGTTGTCTAATTTCATGCTCTAAAGGCTGCATCTGGACCTTTTCTTCACATTCTTTCCCCAAGTTGGATTTCAGCAGAGATTTGTTTTTGGGATTGGTTGGTTGGTTGGTTTGGTTTCTAAACCTCTCTCTAGCTTATACAATAATCTGTTTCACTGTGGAAATTGTCAGGTTTTCAGGCATGGATTTAGGGAAGAAATGCAGATAAGAGTTATTATTGGATGTGATTGGAAATACATCAGCAAATGATGCCTTTTAGCACTTCCTTTTTGTGTAAAACCAATGTTACAAGGGCGTTACAGAAGGGTTGGAGATACAGATCACGTGATAATGGATCATTCAGCTAAGATGAATTTGCAGGACAGCCGAAACATCTGTAAATACATCCTTAAAAATGAAAACTTTAAGGATAATAAAGTCACAGAATCACAGACAGATAGGGGTTGGAAGGGACCTCTGGAGATCATCTAGTCCAACACCCCTGCCAAAGCAGGCTCATCTAAAGCAGGTTGCACAGGATGGCATCCAGGTGGATTTTGAAAGTCTCCAGAGATGGGAGACTCCACCACCTCTCTGAGCAGCCTGTTCCAGTGCTCTGCCACCTTCAAAGTAAAGAATTACCTCCACGTGTTTAGATGGAACTTCCTATGTTCAAGTTTGTGCCCATTGCTCCTTCTCCTGTTACTGGGCACCACTGAAAAAAGACTGGCCCCATCCTCCTGACACCCACCCTTTAAGTATTTCTAAGCATTGATAAGATCCCCCGTCAAGTCTTCTCTAGCCTAAAAAGCCCCAAGTCCCTCAGCCTTTCCTCATAAGAGAGATGTTTTAATCCCCTAATCATCTTTGTAGCCCTTTGCTGTACCCTCTCCAGCAGTTCCCTATCGTTCTTGAACCAGGGAGACCAGAACTGGACACAGTACTCCAGATGAGGCCTCACCAAGGCAGAGTAGAGGAGGAGTAGGACCTCCCTCAACCTGCTTGCAACACTCTTCTTGGTGCACCCCAGGATGCCATGAGCCTTCCTGGCCACAAGGGCATATTGCTGGCTCATGGTCATCCTGTTGTCTACCAGAACTCCCAGCCTGTCCAGGTCACACTGAATGGCAGCACAGCCACTTCTCCCAGTTTTGTGTCATCAGCAAACTTACTGAGAGTACACTCCATCCCTTCGTCCAGGTCATTGAAATGAAGAATCTAGTTGATAAGTAGACTGAAGAGAAATGTTTTGCACATAAGGGGCGAGATCCTTAAATCTGAGGAACCAAAAGTAGTTAGAAGCATATTTTTGTGAAGTATGTGTGTGTGGGGGAGGAATTTGGGAAGGGTTTCAAACCCAAGATAAACAGTTCTCTTAAGAATATAGAGACTAAACAACCAGGTCACACAGATCTACAAACGGTTGCCTTAGAAAATGCGAACGTCAAGTGGTGTTGCTGGAAGAGCCAAATTACGGTGAACAATGCAAAAGGCTTTCTGTCAGGGTTCTTCAGCCAGGAAAGTTCAGCATGAGCGAGGAGATCAGTAAGTCGTACAAGGAACAAAGGGGCATTGTGCAGGGGCAAAAAAGGCGTGATATTAAGGATAATGCAAGTGTGTCACCAGAACTGAACTGAATACTTGCCTTAGTTTTCAGTAGGGTAACATTTAATGTGGAGTAAATTCTCAGGGCAGTTCATGGGCACTGAAGTTCTGGAAGGAAGATAACAGACTCCTGGGAGCCAAGGGTTGAATTTGGATCTTAGCACTAGGTTTGGTTTGGGTTAATGATATGGTTTACTATCTTCTGATATGAAAATAATTTATAGCTAAACTCCTGGTAGATCCTATGTTAAATAAATGTTGATTGCTTTCTTGCAGGATTGTTTTGTGGTTTTTTTTGTTAAAGGTGCAGTGTTCTTAAGGGATGTGCTAAATTTAAAATACTCTTAGATCTTTGTCTCTAATATTTGCCAAAAATTTGGAGAGGGTTGCATGAAATATTCAAGAAAAAAATAAGAAGGTAGTAAGATAGCAGTAGGCTGTCCTAATGTTACCACATAAATAACATCTTTCTACTTGCAAGAGTATCTTTTAAAAATAATTTGACAGTGGAGCTGTCTACGGAATTGGCTGAAGGGTGGCATCTAAATCTATAAGCCTGTTACCCACAGTTTTGTGTGCCCTCACCTTGCCTGCTTTCAATCTTTTAGATACTAAACCTTACTCAGGCATTGAAGGATGGAAAGAGTCCCATTCAGCTTGTTCAGATGCCACGTGTGATTGTGGAGCGAAGCGGCGCTGGAAGTCAGGGCCGAATTGTTCAGCTGAGTAATGCATTCACACAGACCTTTCATAGCAGGAAGCCTTTCTTTTCCTCCTGGTAGCAACAGAATTATGTGGAAAGAGTAAGTTTCTCTTAACTTTAGAGAGCTACTTCTGTGTAAAGGCTCTGCAATAACTTACTTTTGCTGTATACGGAGAGCTCTGACTGCCGACACCTCAGAACTTAAATTCTAAAGACTTAAGAAATGTATCTTGAATGTAATAAAAGTTTACAATTTTTGTGTCAAAATTGTAAATTCTTATGTCAGGGAATGAGAAGAACTTGTCCATACTGTATTTTTATAGGCTAAATTAATGTATTCTGAATAATATTCTGAATAAGGGAAGATATACAGTTTGCATATGCTGAGAAACTACTTTTGAATATGACAGAAATTCTTTTTGTTTAATATAAATGTGAGAACCTGTATCACTCTCTTTTTATATGGTCTTTAAAAAAAAATTGCAGAATGTTATCTTTGATTGTGAAAATGCTTTTCCTGGGAATTTCTTCCTGATATTTTGAGCTGTTTATAGATTTTCATAGGCTAGTTACTTGAAAAGTCATGCACTAAAAAAAAAAAACCCCAAACCAAAACAAAAGAAAACAAACTGAAACAAAACCCACAAAAGACCCTGAAAATAAATCTGTCATTGACAAACAAGTGAAAGAAAGGGAGAAAGGAAAAATGAAGAATGCTCCAAGTAGGTGTTTTTGCACGAGGACCAAAAACATTTAAATAGTTGAATTCTAACGAAATTCAACCAGAGTGAGTACACACAGTTCCTACTGTGAGAAAATAAACTGAGGGTACATTTTGGAGGTTGTAATTTCACCTCTACCTTTTAGAACTTGTCTGTTTAAGCACCTTTAGGAAAAAATGTGATATTTCTTTACAGAACCATCGCAACAGGAGACTTGCACCCTGTTATTGCAGGTCTGTTTGGCCATATGTGTGTGAATGTGTTCATCGGTGGTCACCAGGGTGGTTCTGCACTATTAGCCACAGAAGCACTAATGTGTTCAGCACAAAGCCAGTCTGCCTTCTAGATTTTTATCTAAAAACATGGTTATTTTTTTGACTGGAAAATAAAACCTGACTGTAAGACTTAGAGCACAGAGACTTATTGTCATGCCCTTGGCAGTGTCACGTCTTCTGCCAATTGCCACTCGTGTTTAAGTCTTTTAAGACTTGATGGTCATTTTTCTAGATCTGTGGCTTATGTAACATAGTAAATATTTTTATTTTGGTGATTTTCTGGAGAGTTAAGACTGGAAGGGGAGAAAAAAAATAATGCTGCTTCTATGGAACCTTCAGTATTTCAGACATTGCTGTATTTTGTAATTCTGAGCAATACTATTGAACTCAAAAACAATAAACTGCTTGTATTTTATATAATTGAGTGGATGTAAATATTAATGTAGCATGTCAGCAATTCACCTGGTTACCTGAAACGTTTAAGCCTTAAATGTAAAACTGACTGTACAGCGGAGTTCAAAGTACGATCGAAACGGCCCCTTTATGAACTTTCCGTGATTGTTTCTATCCAGTTTATTAAAAATGAGAGGTGGTGTTTATGTCCCAGAAACGCCTACCGCAGACAATCGGTGTCCCTGCCTGAAGCGCGGGGGTGCGGGGCCCGGAAGCCGCCCTGCCCGCCGGGCCCGGCC